>JAULKM010138582.1:0-35310 GCA_032355605.1 Rubia tinctorum
AACCACTAGAGAAGCCATACCAAAACCTAAGTACAATTCAACATCTAACAAACTACAACCAAGGATATCCCCCAATAGTGATGCCTTCATATAGGCGGAATACATGCATATGAAAAGTAAACAATATTAAGACAATTTTCGTGAAGTCATGACTTTGCGCTTCCCCACAATAACATAACCCACTATTTTAGCCATGGAAAATGGAATAAATTGAACATTAAGGCAAAGATAATATGCAGAGACCTACCCACATGATATACCTGTCATCTAGTCCCAAGGCAAAAACCATATAGCAGTATATAGCCCCTGTAGCCACCACCTCGCAAAAGTTATCCACCCCGCAAACACAATATACCCACATTTCCCCTAAGCCTTACCGGAAGTAGCATAAGGGAGCATACGCATGGAAAATCACCAGGCTCGCAAGACAAGAAGAAACTCACCCTGCACTCTTTCTATCCCACATAAATTTAAAAAAATCTGCATATGCCATAAGCACACACCCATACCACTTCCCCACCAACCTTATAAACCATACCCGCAAAAGAACCATAAAACCACCAAACCCAATAAACCCCCCAACTTAAAACATCAACAATCACAACCAGTAACATTTCAAACAAATCCAGGCATAAACACCCTCAGCATAGTAAGACCACCACAATAGCTAAAGTTTCAAGAATAGAAACACATATAACTTTTAATATAAAAACAGGAAATACATATGCACCATTAGGAAACATTTAATCATTGAGGATTAGTTACAGAATTCTTAGGTAAGAAAGGATTCAAAAACCCGATAGGACATTCTTAAGACGATGAGGTATAAATAAATCTCTTGACCTCGCTTTAAGCCACCTACATGGTTCCTTACGCAGAATGCACAAGCCTTAGAATCTTGTCTAGTAGCACTACAATCAGTACGCAGTGTCTTTGTATATGAGCTCATACTCCCCTAGTCCAGTCACTAACATGTAAATCACTAGAACATCAAATTCTATAGCCGAAAAACTATAACAACCCCAATCTACCTTTTAAGGAAGAACATACACCAAAGATACACCACACAAAGCCTAAAAGACAGACACTGAGCATAGAAACCCCATAAGAGACCACCTTACCTATAGAACACACATATATAAATTAATAATGATAAGATCTGCCTTCAAATAGATTACACGTAAAATTGTTGTTGAGGAATAATTTTTCAATAAGATAATGTTTACATAGGGTACAAAAACATATATAGCCTACATTAGGAGTAGTGATCTCAACCCTACCACTAGAACTATTAGGTAAATCACCTTCCTCTTCCACTACAATCACACTAGCTTCATTCTCCTTGACAGATTGAGTGTAACTTCGAAAAGTAGAACCACCCTTTTTTTAAGCTATAAGCTCAACATGTAGAGCGAAGTTGGCAACATCATACTCTTCACAGAGGGAACGCAACTTGGCCAACTCCATTTCAACATCACTAGGATGTTGAGCGGCACCAATTATGGCATCACCATTCTATTAAATCACACCCGTATTAGACTAATAAGGAATTAAATTACACTTGAAATTATTGAAGATAACACACCTCCTCGGAAGAACTCATAACTCTAGTGGACTTGAGATTATCCTCTATATTCATAAACATAGTTATGCCCCATGGCCATGTCATCTTAGAAGGACCCTCACCACGTCATTTGTCCCCACTAGCTTTGCTTTTAATGGCAAAATCTTTCCCCGGACTAGTCAAACCCAAAACGTCATTTGTGGGCGAGGCAAAGACCTTTGGATAACTGTCCCCATGATGATTGCTATATTAACTCAAACCTTTATCACGGGGCAACAACTTTGCGAGACTGTAAAACCTCACAGCTGCAAATAAAAATATACACAATATATAAGTTAGATGGTAAAAAACAATAGATCTTAAGGTTTAAATGAGTATAATACCTCGTCGGCCCTTTGAGCTCTCTATTTTCACTGCATGTACAACCAACTCCCTGCCCACTGACACGTCATGTGTCCACAACATCATTGCACTAATTCTATGACACTTAATATACAAAAACTTATCCTCCTAGTTCCCATAGTAGCCAGGCCCCCCTGCATGATATCAATATTTGGCATAGCAAGTATAAACTTCACCCAACACTCAGTGGCGTCTACAGTAGGAAGATAATAAAATGTACAATACAACTGCATGCTAAAATTGTGCATGACCTTGCGACACACTTCGAAGCTAACAAGTATGGACTCTCCCCGTGGATACAACTGATCAAGGGCAACTGCATAAGACCCCAATATGCTCAGGTTGTTATTTGGGGAAGATTAGGTTGGGCCACACTGCAACTAGCACTCATAGGAACTGAATATACCAGGTGATGGCCTCATCACAACATTAGAAATACTGGGAACTTTAATCTCACAAGCATACAAACAATGTTCATCCCTCAGCATGGCCGCATCAATTAAAGTAAGCATGCTATTAAAACCAACCAGTGTCATATTAAATTATGGAGTTGAAAAATAGCAAGACTATCGCCATCCCCTTTAGGTACTTATAAACCAAGTTCGTTAATAATATTTCAAAAATAATAAATGAACTACCGTTAAATTGCACCGTAACTACCCCTTTTATATTTTAAAGTCACCGCTAAATTATTGTGTCATTAACAACTACAAAATAAATAAGTAAAAGGATTGATTGCACTTTCACACACATCTTTAACCAAGGAGCTGACCTTCACGTCGCCGCTACCATTTTACCCAAGGAGCTGACCTTCAAAGTGTTTCATATTCGGTTTATTAATATAGCTCATAATTGCGCTTTTCTCGTTCCAGTAAAAACTATACTAGTTTAGATTGCCACATCTCATTGGCTAGGGGAGGATTATGGTATACACCTCCCTGAACCAATCGAAGTCTGGCCCAAAGGTGGCACCTCGCACTAGCGATCCAAGACAATGAAAACAAAGAGCAGTTCACATAGCGCAAGTAGCACAATGCCTCGAGGAAAGATGATCAACGCCCATAATCATTTTCATAAATCATGATCTAGTAATAATTGGAACGATGTGAGCCACGATCAACCATGATTGGACAGTTCACTGGTTATAAATGGAATCAAGAGCAGTGAAGAAGGTCATGGAATTTTCTCCAATAAAAAGCTTAGACTAAAATGAGAGCTGAGTTGGGCATCAGAGAGTGTCTCGGGAGCTTCCTAGGACCTTTTTGTAGGCACACTGGACAATCAAGCCAGCCATTCTGATTCTGGAGATTATGGATGTTTGGAAGGGATCCCCGCATCAGCATGCAAATTAATTGATGGAAATAGAAAATGATTTGTCCAATATCTAGGATCATGTATATTCTACTTTAATGTATTTCTCTACTATTTATTTATTTTATTTGACTCGTATTAGTATAACCACACAGGTGCAACAAAATTTTATTTTACCATTGAATCTTCTCCATGGGGTCTGGAGAACTATTTTCTACTAATGCATTGTGCCATGCTTGCAAGATAAAATTGGATGATGTGTTGCTTCATTGAATGCAATATTAGATATGAATTTTTTAATCATTACAATTATAAAAAAATATTTATTTTAAATCAGCTTAAGAGATTTACATGCTCTTATATTTTGCTGAGACAATTCATTTGACAAATTATTTAGTAAACTCGTGAATTTTTAGTCTAAAAATAATTATATTTTCATACATAACTTCAGAGAGATATAACAAAAAAATACATTTCAAGTGAATTAGGGAAGATGTACGTAGTATTATTATTTTTGAATTAATATTGGAGTGGTGGTATGCCAGGGTTTGGTTCGGGGTCGGGATGAAGAAATATTTTATACTATACATATTCATAAATCGGATGCATTTCTCTTTAATGCTTAAATGATAACCAAAATATGTTCTGAACTCAGAGCATATGTCCAAAATCATTTCAAGGTTTTTCCCATATTTACGGAACTTTTGTTTACTTAAAAAATGGTTCTAATTTTTGAACTGGTGTCTAGGAGCACAACAATTAAAGGATAGAAGGTGGTTCAATCTCCTTCCTTCATACACTGACTTAATTTATTCACATAATTTGTGTCCCTTCCCTCGCAAAAACCCAAGAACGTAATTCACCTTCTCCATACCCCTTGTTTGATTATATACATTTAATCTCCCCACAAAAATTCATATCACTTGATCCACCCTCATAAATTCCTTATTGGGATTCATCAACAAGAAAGACAGTGATAATCATTTTGTAGGTCAAGATGCATATTTGAAAGGTTTCACGTTTCCTTCACTCTCCATGGTAGATGATATTCCATCAATAAAAAGTATGTGTTAATGGAGTAGATAACAATCTATTCTCATCCTAAAGATATGTCATGTTTTACAACCCTCTCCATCAAGATGAACAAACTATCACATATTGTGGCCTTAACCTACCTGCATGAAGAGGTTCATTGGGGTAAGTTTCATTGTTAACCACTAGTGACATGTGGAGTCTTTGCAAGATCTCATGTTTAATATATACATTTCTTTCCTCAGTCTTAAAATAGGATCTTCGTTCATTCATTATATTTGAAAGAAATTATGTATTGTTTCCTTCTTTAAATTTTTGAACATGTTGTCATTGTTTGAATGATTGTTCAACTAAAGAAATTTAAATTGCATTTTCCAAGATCTGGGGTGGTTGATTTCGGGGCTAAGAAGGTTGCAGATAAAATAAGAAATAGAAGAAGCAACAATGGAATGTTGGTGGACGGAATACTAGTTTCCATTTGGTACCACAGTAGAATTAGAATATACTAAGGATGGAATGCGAGGTATGCTTTTTCCATATTATCAGTTAATCGCAATCGCAATATTTTAGTTACTTAAAAATGTTTTAATAATATTTTTTCTAAACAATAGGACACTGACATTGCCTATCATTCTTCCCATAAATCCAATAAACAAAAGACTTGTGGAAGTTGAGTCAACAACTTGATGACATCGGAGATTAAAGACCATGCCCTATCAATTCTCTAGCAACACATTAGATATAAAAAATATTGACATCTCTATTAGAAATAATTTTATAATATTTTTTCTTGTTCGTTTACGATTTCATTCTATGACTCTAGTTCCAATGGTCTTCATTAGGTATTAGAAATATTGTTAAACATATGACTTTAATGTATAGTTAGAAGATGTACTGGTTCTAAAACACAGTACAATATATTTAATGAATTCTTTTGATTTGGAAAAGAGTACAAACCATATCCTACGGCATCTATTCCGTTATAGGAAGAATATTTGTTTTCCAATTAATGTGAGAAATAAAAAAAACAGAAAAACGTCTAAATGCCACAAAATCCTATTTCATTTGTGACATCTGAAAATATCCATTTGCTGCCATTTCCAAAACTGAAACCATACCAGGTATCATAACTCAGACTTTGGAGGTCAGTTTAGATATCGAAATAACAACTGCTCAATATAATTGTTCAACCGGGAAGAATTTTGATATAAGATGGTAATCCGATATAACTTCCAATTTTGGAACAAACGGCTTCCAAAAATAATAAACCATAATGGCTTATTCTGTTGCAGTATTGGTTGACAGATGTTTTATAGAAATCTTTTGTTGAATGATGGTGGCATTCAACAACAGTGCCAAGGGCGGCGGTACAAAACCATCGTCTATTGGTTGATTTAACCGCTATTAATGCCTCTCTCCTGCTCTAGCGAAATGATTCGTTTAAATGAATTATGAACATATCAAACTTTAATTATAGACCATTAAACTCATTAAACTACAATGTAAAATGCATGTATTGAATAAAAGAATGCAATGATGGAGATTTCATGTCAATATTAATCTATCGAAGTAAACTATATAGGAACATGAAATAATATCAATCAATTAGGATTTTTTATAATCCAAATTATATTCAAATTTCTATATACATAAATTATCACCAAGTCAATGGGTATTAAAAATATATTTATTTACTAAACATGACTAAATACAATTACAACAATCAGTTGGAAACTATCCAGATTATAGTTCAAATTAATAAATGTTTTTATGCATATCAAAACTATTAAATCATAAATTTAAATAATTGGCTCATAATTCTAAAGATCAAAGGTATAAACAATAATCTATCTAAGTTTTTATGATCATTTAATCAAATACTCTAAGTTTTTCTTACTCAAAAAGATATATGTTGAATACAATTTATTAATAAGTTTGTTCAGTGCAAGGAATGATTTGATTAAATTTTTTAAAAAAAGACTCTATGAAATTTTATTTTTCTTTGATGTTTCCACTTTTAAAATTTTTCAGCCTCCACCAAAGAGTTCTTCACCCGTTTCACTGGCACAAATAAAGTTGCTTGTGATTTGGTTATATATTCATCCGTTGAAATGTACATTTATGGACATTACTAAAAAAAAAATCTCTAAAGTTATGTGTGAATTGAGAATATATATATATATATATATATATATATATTGGACTAACTAGTCATGAATCTACTAAATAATCTGTAAAATAGATTTTCTCTAGTATTACTTGTGATTGTAGTGATTAATAAAATTCATGTTTAACATTGCATGTGATGCAACAACACGCCATTTAATTTTCTCTTGCAAACATGGCATAATGCATCAGCAAGAAACGGTTCACTAGAAGATTGTTCACTTTGAATTTTTCCCAACTCCCGGATCACATTAGAGGATTGTTTATGCTTGATAAAAATGAAACTCCTTCCTTGATAATTTCACACTAGCATAGATGCTACTCATTAGTCTCCTCTTTCTTTTACAGGAATGTCAAGTTTTTACAAGAATGAATGCTGGGAGTTTTGTTCCACTCAACTGGAACAAACTATGAACTGCACCCTAAAACACAAGAATTGGTGCATTTCCAAGAACGAACAAATAGGCTGTCTGCTCCGGTTTACACCAGTTTCTACGAAACTCAGGATGATTTTTAGCACGGTGGACACATTTTGGAGGACTGGGGATGATTTTGGATAAAGAAACCTATTCACACTAGTTATGTATATCTATTTAGGTCTATCTCCTTAAATGTATCTATTTTCTCTGGCATGATCTTATTGGATATCTGGACTGAATCGATTAAAACTGGGGGTGGAGGTCGATTACAGGAAACATATCCAAAGAGATCACTAGAGAACTCTTAGGAATCCATACTCTATCTCCGAACTTGTATTATGTATATCCTCAGATGATCGATCTTTGTTTTTGGCTCTTTTTTGGGGGTTTGGAGAGCCCAATATAATTCTCCCATTCACCTATGGTGGATGTTTAACTTAAAAAAAAAAAGGAACAGTTCACTAGACCCCAAATGTTGGAGGAGATTAAGCTATACAATCAATATTTGTTACACCCGTGTGGCTGTATTATTACGAGTCAAGTAGATTGAAAGAAATATGAGATATATAAATAAATAAATATATATATATATATATATATAAGATAAGGCGAACGACTTTAGGGGTCCTCCAACTCCTCCCATCGTTCACCTTTAGCCCCTTAGTTATTTTTTAATACTTTAGCGCCCCCATTTTTTAAATACTTTAGCCCCTTGAACTAACAAAAGTGTTGAGTCCTAAACCTTCCGTTTGGTCAATCCGTTAAAGGTGAAGTGTGGTGAGTGGCGGTCTCGGTGGATTCAGGAGTGGGAAGGGGAAAGGCAGGGGAACGGGAAGGGGAAAATAAAATGAAAAAGAAGAAGGGGAAAGGGGAAAGCAATGGTAAAAAGGGAAAGAAATAGAAAATTTGGAAAAATAAAAGAGGGAAAAGGCGAAAATGACTATTTTGCCCTTAAATTTGACATTTTGACGGAACTTAATGCCTTGGCTGAACGGAAGGGATACGATTCAACACTTTTGTTAGTTTAAGGGGAAAAGTATTCAAAAAATAAATGGGGGACCAAAGGTGAACGATGAGAAGAATTGAAGAGATCATGAAGTCATTCGCCCTAAAAGATATACACACATCCAGGTGTTGGAGCAAAATTTTTATGTTCCATTATTTAATTTTCATGATATGTAGTCTTTCCTTACTACTACAAAACATGCTTTTAACTTCGTCTCTTTGACTTTGATTGTGAAAAAAAATTGCTAATAGCGAAAGTTAAAATTTCTTTTAATTTGGTTATTTGAAAAAAAAAGTAAAAAGTTCTTTCTACTTTAGTTTCAAAAAACATAAGCTAAAGGACATCTTTTGTTGAAAAAAAATCGAAGTTAATACTTTCTCTCAACTGATGTCGGGTAAAGGTTTACCCGATATTAGATCATCTGAAACTTCAACAGGTACCCTACCGATGTTGGGTAAAACTCCACTTATCCCTATTTGACTTGATTTGGACTTGATTTTCTTTTTTAATCATTGTGAATTTGATGGGATTAATAGAATTAGAGGTTGAACAACCCATTGGGGTTTGAAGAAGGGAACATGGTTCTAAATCCAAACAAGAGGCCTAAAACCCAGGAAGAGGCCAACTCCCTCATTAATTCCGGCCCGAGTAATGCCACCGAGCTAGGTTTTATTGACTAGACTTAGAAGCTAGCCAGAGAAAGATAAGATGTTGTGAAGAACTCCTTTCGTGTGCCACTTATAAGAAATCATTTTCTTTGTGGGGAAAGTTTATAAATGGTAGTTAGCTTATAAAATTAGTTATAGAGTTAGAATATTATTCTTGTTAGATTTCGGTTTGTTATAATCCTATATATTGTTCAAATGTGTTTCCACCAGATCTCCACTCTAGCCTCTGTCGCTGCCGCCACCATTCTTGAGGTAATATTATATACTCCCTCCGTCCCACTTTAAATTGCTTATTTACTTTTTGAGAGTCAAACTTTGAAAACTTTGACCCTAAATATAAATTAAAATATAAATAGTAAATATATCATGTGAGATATTGTTAAATTTGTCTTAACATCTATTTTTCAAATATCAATTTTTTATACGACATTATTATATGTAACTAGACATATTTACGGTCAAACATGCTCATTGAAGACCGTGAAAAAATAAATAAACAATTTAAAGTGGGACGGATGGAGTATATATGATCATCAGAATATGAATAATAATAGGATTGAGCGAATTTGAGATATCTATGATCATACTAATATGTGTATAATGTGTGTATATTTGTTAGGTGAGGATTTTCCAAATTATAATTACAACCTTTACTACTTATTGCTTTAATTTGTTATTGATCATTGAATCAAATAACAAACCCCCCATTTAGTTCGTTAGTCGACAAATCTCTTGCTTGCTTAGGAATAGACACCATTGATTCTCTTCGGTTCCCTTGGATTAGACTCTTACTTACCTACTATAATATTTTAATTTTAAAGGTTATAATTCTGGTAGGCATCACAACTTAAGCCTAGTGACATCATTCCCAACATCCACCAATGTCATAAACTCAATACCATCACATTGCTTCACTAACATGCTTTACCCAGTTTGGATATTGGAAGGACTGCAAAGTTCACGGCTTCTCTCGTGCGGTATGACGTAAAAGACCATAGAAAATTTTCCCTAGAGAAGAAAATTCTATAGCTTCTTCGAAGACATCAAATCACCATCCCACAAAAAATCTATGTAATTCATGTCGTCGAGCCTTAGTTTCCGGATCTGAAACCTCACTAAATCATCATTGCCAACAATTCTTGTTGGGTAACTTGCTGTAATACTGCATTCCAATGGAATGTTATAATCAATCTTTGATGATTGCGGTAAAAGTTTTCTTAGATATCGATTTGAGTCGCGTTACGTACGCTTCCCGTAAAAATTAATTCTACTCTATTACAATATTGAGTTGCACAAATTTCCTTCAAGAATAAAACAATCGAGAATCCCTCCTGTTCTAGGCTTGAAATCAGGAGAATACTTTTGACTAACTGTGTTTTTGGTTGCTGAGTAAACCTGAGAAAATTATTAAAAAATTCAATTATTATTCTGTGCATGCATGCACATGTTTATATAGGAGATGTCCCGAGAAGATGCTACATTTCGTGGAATTTGTGGGTTATAAATCACCACGCTTACAATGCACCATTCTCACACAATTCTAATACAATGCATTTTCACATGAATGATTACATTTTTCACATTCAATGTACCGTGGTTATCAGAAATGAATTCTGAGACAAAGCATTTCTCCAACACTTACATTGCACCATTCTCATACAGTGTATCTTTCCACATGAATGATTACATTTTTCACATTCAATGTACCGTGGTTATCAGAAATGAATTCTGAAACAAAGCATCTCTCCAACACTTACGATGCACCATTCTCATACAATGCATCTTTTCACACCAGAATAAAATATACTAGTCATCAAAATTCTGACCAACATAGGTTAATACTTATCCTAAAATAGTAAGCTCGTAGAAAATTTATACAAGTGTGCACTCCGCACCATCAAACTTGTTTTAACATCCCGAGCTCATAAATACTCGAATCCAATCATACTTAAATAGTTTGTGTTTCTTAAACCACCAACAATTTCAAAGTCAATTAGTCTTGGGGAATTGCAAAAGTTGTCGGTGATAGTTATTGGCGATGAGGTTATCATCAATGCCAAAAGTTGTGGAAGTTGTTTCACGTGGAATGGAAAAAATACACATGGTTGAATATTAAAGGATTTAAAAAGAGGAGGAAGGAATGTAAGATTTTTTCCGTAAATTAAAAAAATAATTAATCTGGTTTCCTATTTCAAACAATAAAGTACGAGTGAAAAGACATTTTGATGGTCAAAGGGTGAAACCACAATTTTAAAAAACTAAAAGATTAAGTGGCCCTTTCGTTAAAACTTGGAGTTATATATCGCTACAAGAAACATGACTTTTTACCTTGGTTCTGCAGAAATTTTTATCTCTGTTTTTAGTCCTGGAAGAACTGAGGTAAATACAACCGGAGTAAAAAGTAACTTTTTTACCTCGGTTTAGAACCGAGGTAAAAAGTACCTAATACCTAGGATTTTTAATCGATGTCGGGAGGTTTAGTGGCTGACGTTGGTCAAAGCTAGAAGGCCGACCAGAGGAGATCATAGCTGCAACATCATTGAAATCGGCGTCCGCATCCATATGTATGCAACATCGTTCTTACCAAGAAGGTAGACAATGAGAGAGCAAATACTGCGACTTAGTCATAGTCGACGTCGATCCAAATCTGAGCAACGTCGCAAACCATTGAATGTGACATCGTGCGTTGTAGGGGACCCACATCATGTGCCAACTGAAGTGGAACGTTGACGAGTACGACATTGTTTTGAATGGCCAACATCGGGGGAAAAACAACGTCGGTTAATGCGACGTCAGTTAGGTATTGTTTTGGCACTGGTTTATGCGACATCGCAGATGAATTGGTTAGACATGGTTTCTCATACAATATTATAATATATAATATTTGATGACACAACTTATCGTTCGTCGATAACCATTACATGTTATTTAAAATGTGACAAATTGTGAGATGGTTAAACGTCATATAACAATCAAATTTTGTTCATTTAATGTTGGAAGGAATGATGTGTTCAAACCAACAAAACTATAACATATAATACAAATACATGTCACAACATATTGAAATACATAAGGTCAATATGAAATTGAGAAATAAATTGTATTGAACCACCATTTTCTACGTTGTAAGGCATTATGACTTTTGGGCGACTAGTGAAATGACAAGTCTGTCCATCTACATGTTGAAAATCCATCGATGACTCTCTTTGGTCCCATTACAACCAATACACAGTAAACAAAATTTATGTTAGAATTAGGCAGTCCCCAAATGAAATACACATAATGAAGTCAAACGTAGAAGACATTAATCTCAATTTGAAAAACGTATCTGAGCTACTTTAAAGCGATATTGCACACATGGAAAACCGATTTCGTGAAGACCGATTCGTGAGCGACGTTGGACATTCATAGACATGTCAAAAATTCCTCGATCTATGCGATGTCAGCCCTTATTCGGTACTATTTTCCATGACCTGCTGAAATGTGACCGAAGTCCCACAATCAAACTATATTCATGCAAATCTAAGCTTTTTTCTCCTTCTTTACAAACATGGAATTATATTGGGAAAAAACAACATACAGTATATAAGATGTAACACAATCATCATACCTCATAAAATTTTAGAATCTTTGATCAATGATGAAAAAAACATGTAGTGGGATCATCTCATAATTTCTAAATGAACATGGAATGGATGGAAAACTACCTCAATTAATTTGAAACCGGAAATGCTCCATCCTTAGATGTTGTTGACGTTTGAGAGAAGCAATTTGATTGAGCTCTTTAATTATTTTAAGGTGTGAATGGAATGGATGATGTGTAGCTTGGGCTGTAGGATTTGCATTATAGATGGGAAATGGGTGTTAGTGCTAAACTTTATTGACTATAAATAGGGTGGGGGAAATGTTGATTCAAAATTTTGGTTGAAATATTCATTTCCTGCTGAAATTTTTAGATTGACCAACGCCGGTCATTTTTGGTTTTAGTCTCGTTCTATGCTAGACAACTGCGACGTTGCACATAAGGTCCATAGTCTAATTTCTGCAGGGTATCGTAAAATACTTGGTTTTAAGATTGCGGCCCTTCCATCGACCCGTTTATGCCCAATGCGTAACAACATTATCGTCAAAATTTAAATAAAAAATGTTATCTCCAATTTTTCATTTTGACCTCTTCTACTTTCTGGGAAGGACCTACGCGTAAAAATAAAAATGCATGTGGTTGTCCCGAACTCGATTCCAATCTTCCAGAAAATAAACTTTGTAATCCCTAACAAAACTTATAATAACCGAGAGTAATAAAGAAACTAGTCTAATTCCACATTATTTCCACAAGTTATTCCCGAATGACCCTTGTATACTTTTAAGCAACTACCAACTATCGACTTCTCCCACTTTTTTGAGGAAATAAAGTGCAAAAAAGAAAAAATTCACTGGTTGTCCCAATCTCGATTACGATCATCTTAAAAAGAAATTTGTCAACCACAACTTATACTAACTGATGAATGACCCTTGTATACTTATGAATAATAATCTACTATTTACTACACCATGTACCAGAACTAGATAAAATTTGATAGGGGGATTTTTACTACAAATTTATTTCATAAAAAACATGGAATATAAAATTTCATTTGATTCTATGTGGTGGAAATTATCATTCTCATAATGCTGATAGTAAGGGTATTAATGGAATGCTAAAAGAAATGACAAACGATTACCCCGGTTCGAGCCTGTCTTAGACAGTACGCATATTCTAGATATCACACATTTGTCTTAACGTTCGAGTGCACAGTTCTGAACCGTAGCGAACATGCGATGAAATTTGGGCGATAGTGTAATTTTTGTAAAGTTTCGTCATACACTGTCTGAGAAGATTTTGGTCCCGTTCCATTGACTAGTGCATGATTAAATTGGAACATCGTGCTCGTGACTTGGTGAATTTGATAAGGGTATCTCCAATTTTGCATTTCTATTACTCCCACAGAGGCTTCCACAAGATCTTCCGATTAGCCCTTGCATACTTGCAAGTATTCATATACAATTAACTCTAGGTCAAGTGTTAGCACTTTAAAAAAATGGATGGCTAGATTTTTGTTATGTTGTTAATTCATAAAAAATTAACAATGTGTAATTTCATCCAATTCTTTGTGGTGGAATTTATCCTCCTAATTAATAACACTCGTAGTGAGGGTATTAATAGAATACTAATAAAAATGGGAGAAGAATACCCCTGTTCGTTGATGCCTAAGTCGGAACAACATTTTTGTGACAATGTGATTTAGATTCTTAGGTATCTGCAATTTCACATGTTGTTCTCCCTCACCATGTTGGAGAGACCTAATTGTAAAAACAGAAAAGTTCACTGATTATTTTGAAATAGATGCCGATCGAAACGGAAGTTAATAAAGTTCATGGGCGTTTATAAATTTCAAATAATAGTATCTAATATACTTTCAACCATTAATAAAGTTAATTATGTTTGTTTCGTCTAAATGCGGACCCAGGTTCTATGCTAGTGGGCAGAATTGGTGAGGCCCATTTTATGTACTGCCGATGTCGGTAATAGCTCAGTCCATTTTGCATATTACGATTGACATGCGACGTCGGAGTTGGTCAGACACAAGCTAGTGGGCTGAAATGGTGATGCCCTCAGTTAGAGTACCCGACATTGCTCAAAACTCGGTTTACTCTTGATAAGATCGAGTGACATGCGACGTCGCATTTGCCAAGGCGGAATTCACAACGCTTTGTAACTACTATATATATGGAATCCACCTCATACATCACTTTAAACATTCAAGTTTCCCTCAAATTTGAACAGCTTCCAGCCCATCTTCTCAATGGTATGGTTTCAACATGTGGTAACATTACTTTTGTTTTTGAATTTATCATTGAAATTATAATTTATTTGGTATGTGAGTGTGTTATTTGCTTCATGTTTTAAAGTTAGGATTCTAGGATTAGGTTCTAGGGTGTTAAAATGTGGGTTTTTTTTTGTCTTTCCCAGTTAATGTGGCCCACATTTTTTGGTTCGGAATCCTTCTTTTTACTAGTTTTCTACTTTTGTTAGTGTATCCCCTTTGCATGAACGTGATGTCGCTTGTACATCGGCCGAACTTTGATTTGAGCAACTGGAATGCGATGTTGCGCCTTCATATTTTCTGTGGTTTAGCTAGTACTAATCGGTTAACCAATCGGTATTACCAAATCATATGCGACATCGCTCTTAAATGTTGAATTCATAGATTAATTGATTGATAGATTAATTGAATTGATTTCTATTGAATCTTTAAAATATGGATTTGAGGAATTATGGCTAATTGTGCTTGTTCGAGTCGTTACCCGATTGAGGTAGTAATTCTTAAATTTATATTTAATTTGACTTTTCTTGTATTACTTTTATTCTAATTTAATTTATAATAATTTTGACCAATACTGATCTGTAGCGTTTCTGAAGATGAACGTCCACGGACTACATTCGGGCAATATTGTTTCGCATTTTGTTCACGCACAGACCCAGATAAATTTTGGGGAAATTCCCATTCTGGTAAGTAATCCCCGTTACACATAAATTTTATTGTCAATGAAATTTTAATATAAATTATTTTCATATTTACTGTACGTGGTTTTCTTTATAAAATCCAGTACATGTCTACCTAGATTGTGAAGCTCTTGCCGCCGTACAAGTTGCCTGATGTTCTCAGGTGCAACGGAATGGAGTATCACATGCATTACTCGGGGAACTAAATGATGAAGACCCTGACGCCGAAGGGTTTTAGCAGTTTCTTGATGCTGAAGAACTCAGGGTTGGAGATGCTCTACTTCGAGTTGGTCAATGGTTTCGGGCCGGTAGTTTTTATTGTGGAAGTTCTTCCATATTAGATATAACTACTTGTTCAACCTACACTTGATCTGAACATTTATATAAAACAAGTTCATTCGTATTTGGAACAATATTTATTTTTTGGTACTGTAATCTTAACACTTAAAATTATTATCTATCTATTGAATGTTATTTTAATTTTTAATCCTTAATATTTAAACTAACATATGGACAAAGTTTTAATTGTAGTATCATTAATAAAACTGAAAAAGACTTGTGTGTAGTGAATAATTTATTTTAATCAGTCTGAAACTAGTAAATTGTTGTTGGGAAATTTTTTTTTAAAAAATTTGAACTGGGTATCGGCTGCTTTGTGGGCTGAAATTGTTAGACCCATGTAAGTCAGAGACGTCGGTAAGGGGTCGACACGATACGCCTTAACTGACACTGGTGCGACGTCGCACTATACGTGGAAAACTTCACAATGGTTCAAAATGACGTTGTTTCAGAATGAGTACAAATAGGGGGACCCTAACAATCAGTTTAAGCTGCCGTTCACATGTTTCTCGCAAATTCCAAAAGTCTGCCCCTCTCTTTTCTCTCTTAGAGAAAGGTATGATTTTTCTAATCTCCTAACACCCAATCTTTGTAATTGCTACCTACATTGTTGGATCTGTTGTTTGTGAATGTGTTATGTTTTTTAATTGTATAGTTTTTTCTCAGATTTACGAGAGTGTGAAATTTCCTTGACTGTAACAGTAGGTACTATGTTTTGGTGTGTCTCCAAAGGGTTTTTGTTTAGTTTTACATTGATAAAACTTCAAATTTTCTGGGTTTATGTGTTTCTTCATGTAGCTTACTCTGATATCTGCGACGTCGGTAAGCTGTCTGTCACTACTTGATTTATGCAAGTATGGTGCGACGTCGCAAATTCTTATTTCTAGTTGATCATTCTTCAGTATGAGATGTCACATCTATGTTGATCTCACCCTCAATATGATCGAAATATTACCGATGTCACATTATGACATCTAAGTTTATGTTGTAATTGCATATGCAACCTCGATCTTGCGTCAATCATGTGTTTGGTTTTACCGACAACTTATCGATGTCACTTGTACATGTCGATGACACCACTGATATGGATTGACATATACCTTCTACTCATTACCGACGTCGCACCTTGCTTTCCATAGGCCAGTTCACATATAACTTAACACTTTTTATGCAGGACTAATGGCTGGTGAAAGATCTTCTAATCAACCCCATTTTCAGATGTTTTACCAATTTACATATACATTTACTCACACATCTTGACACTAAATAATATCTAATATGTTTTTAAAAATTTTCATGCAGTTCACCGCATAACGGAGCAACCCAGAGCATGTTTTCTTCGACCTTGGACATCATATGATGGTTGTTGATAGCCCACATTTTCACTACACTCTGAAGCGGCAGAATTTTGGGGAAAATCCAATTTTGGTAAGGCAATTGAAATTAATATTATTTTTGCTAATTGCTTATACATATAAATAAAAAAAATAAATATGTATATATATTCATATACATTTCTAATTAATATTTTTTTCGAATGACTTAGTACATCCTGAAGGACGTTATGCCACTACTGCTGAATGAGAAACCCCCCAGTTGTGATAAGGTGCTACGGGACAAAGTAGCAAATGAACTACTCAGGGGGTGAGAAGATCAAGGCCCTGTCCCCAAAGGGTTTTTCCGAGTTCCTTTTGGGAAATCACCTACACATTGGGGACACCTTGTTCTTCGAGGTTATAGAAGATAGGGGCTCGATTGTCTTCAAGGTCATCATACTACGAGCTGATCGAACAAACATATGTTTTGTTGGAACATAAACAATTATTAATCAAATTTATTTAGTAACTGTAAGGATTTTTTCATGACCAGTACTGTTTTTCTAATTATTTCACTACCTTATTTGAAAATTTTCACTAAGTTGTTGGGTATTATGATTGAATTATTTCAATACCTTATTTGAAGATGCATCTTGCAATGGGGAGAATTTTTTTGGGTATTATGATTGAACTTGGTCAATGGAACCAAACTTACAAACTAAATCTAGAGTTATGTGACGTTGCTATATGTCGTCGTCTAACAATCGGTCAAAGCGATCAAGAAGCGAGGTCGGTCATGTCACGAATAACTACTTTTGCTTGACTGACCAACACTACGGACGTCGCACATACGTCGGTCCTACTATTTACTTCGATTTTCACAATTATTTACCTCGGTTTCGATAGAACCGAGATAAAAAATCAATTATTTACCTCAATTTTTTTATAACCGAGGTAAAAAATATCTTTTACTTTGAAAAAAATAACCGAGGTAAAAGAACTTTTTACCTCTGTTATTTGATGATAGCCACAAAACCGAGGTAAAAGGGCAAAATAATATGTCACTTTTCTTGTAGTGTGTGCAATTTACTCTAATTTTCAAACTTATTATGAAGATTGGCTAACACAATTTAATGTTTTATATATCCATATCTCTTACCATAGTAGTAATTTTTTCATCTCTTATTAACGAAAAAGTTTGTGCCACAACCGCATAAAATCTTGAATTCCAAAGTAAAAATATGATACAAGAAAATGGGCTTTTCACGTAAACATGAATTCAAAATACTAATAAAGAGATCATTAAAATTTATTGGCCAACAAGGGTATATTTTAAAAAAGATTTGCTCACAAAAGCATAAAGGAATCCTACCGCCATTATATTAGCAGCAAGCACACAACACAAAACAATCAATTGATATTCTAAACCTTGGAACATAATTCAAAATTAACCTAGATCAATAAAATAAAAAAAAACTAACCAAACAAGTGACCTAAATAAAACATGACATAGGAGAGGACATACATGAACCAAATTTGTAAATATTGCAACCACAATGTTGATTAAGTCAATCCAATCATATCCTTATTAGTTGATCCTTAACAAATCAGAGTTGGATTTCCCACAATCACCAACTGCACTAGTCATACCAAGATGGTTAGACACCGACTCAGGCTCAAGCGAGGGCTCAGACTGAGGGGCTTGTTTCCCCATAAAATCTATCCTCCTATTGATTTCTTCCAGTTTATTGACAACCTTTGCATATACATCTTTCACATCAGAAATGCTTAGGTTGCCAAGCTTTATAGAGCCCTCCAAAATACCCCGGATAAATCTGGAAACCTCAATTTCTCGATTCAGCTGCTTATTTATTTTGTATTGCTTGTTCAACTTCTCAATCATTTGGTTCATAACGCCTTCTTGATTCACCATCCTCTTTGTCCTCGTTGTCGCTGGAATTTTCATGAACTTCTTGAGGACTTCATTAAAGACTCTAGGATTCTCTGGCCATATCTGTGGCTGTTCTTGATTCGGGCCATAGAAAATAGCGCATGCCTCTACACCACAATGAGTACTCAAATCATTGATTTTTTTTGCAATTCCTTTCATTCGGTTCCTGTAAGAGGCTTTCCTCTCTGCGTTGTTCTCAATGAACGCAAGCTTTACTCTTTTTCGAACCATTGCAGAGGGGAAATTTAGAAAGGAAAAAATGAATGTATCAAAAGGAATGGATTTGTGAATGTTTTTCAATGAGTTTATATAGAAATCTTTTAGTACCTGATTTTTTGTCCGTATATATTTGAGTTACAAAGATTATAGTAACATTAAAATAGTAAGAAATCATTTAATATAAATTGATAAAAAACATATGCGAAGATTTTAATAAATCATCAAGTGTAAATGATATTGATTCGATACGTTTCCCTAAGATATATATATATATATATATATATCGGATATTATTCTAAGTCACCAATTATAATTAATGTAAAAATTATAATTTCCTTGTAATTATTATATGTGTAAGGAAAATGTGTCGACTCAATACCATTCACGCATGATAATGTTTAAAATTATTTTTATATAATTTTCTAAGTTATCAATTCAATTTAACACTATATATTATGCATAGCATGTGGTTTCACTAGTTAATTTTATTTACTTGATTCAAAGTATTGGTGACATCTTTGAAAATTTCAAAGCTTAATATATTTTTATAAAATTACTTGCATATAAAATTAATTAACTATATAGACCAAAAGTTAGGCTTGCCCTCCTTTGGTCCAATATAAAATCAATATCTTTACTTAGTCTCGGATCTTTATTTTGTATCTTTAATTGGTCAAATTTCTGGTAATATTTCATATTAATGCATATTTAAGGGAATGAATTCACCTTAAAAAATTATAAAAAAGGAATTATTAGGGGAGGTATTCAAAAATTTTTACTTTCTTATTTGTTTGCCTTCGAAATTATTTAAATACAAATATTGTATTTAAATTAAATAGTAGTACATATGTGATTTTGCTTGGATTTAAATAATTGAAAAACACACCAGTAGAGAGCCTTCTATTAAAGGCAGCAATGGAAGGCGGTTTTGAAAACTTTGCTTAAAACCACCTTGAAAAATGACTTCTAAGTTTGGAAGTGCTTCTTAGGTCGTGTTTGTCATTTTAAATGCGGTTCCAATTAAATTAAAGGTGGTTCCACCTTTAATGGCAGTCGATTAAAGTCGGTTTCACATTTAGAACCGCCTTTAATTATGGTCCTGAAGCAATTTCGAGTTTGGATTCCGAGTTCAGAAGTGCTATCCCGGGTCACATTTTCAATTTAAAGGCGGTTCTACATTTAGAACCACCTTTAATGAGCCAAATTCGCCATTATTTTTTTGGCACAATCCACTTTTTTTTGTAATTTTTGTAATTTTTGTAAAGTTTCATCATACACTGTCTGAGAAGATTTTGGTCCCGTTCCATTGACTAGTGCATGACTGAATCGGAACATTGTGCTCGTGACTTGGTGAATTTGATAAGGGTATCTCCAATTTTGCATTTCGACTAGTCCCACGGAGACTTCCACAAGATCTTCCGATTAGCCCTTGCATACTTGTAAGTAATCATATACAATTAACTCAAAGGCACGTGTTAGCACATTAAAAAAAATTGAGGGCCAGATTCTTGTTTTGTTTTTAATTCATAAAAAATCAAGAATGTGTAATTTCGTCCGATTCTATGTGGTGGACTTTGTCTTCCTAATTAATAACGCTCATAGTGAATGTATTAATAGAATGCTAATAAAAATGGGAGAAGAATACCCCTGTTCATTGATGCCTAAGTCGGAACAACATGTTTGTGACAATGTGATTTAGATTTTTGGGTATCTGCAATTTCACATATCGTCCTCCGCCACCATGTCGGAGAGACCTAATTTTAAAAATAGAAAAGTTCACTGGTTGTTTTGAAATAGATGCCGATCGAACCGGACGGTAATAAAGTTCATGGACGTTTATAAATTTCAAATAGTAGTATCTAATATACTGTCAACCATTAATAAGGTCAATTATGTTTATTTCGTTCAAATGCGGGCCCAGTTGCTATGCTAGTGGGCATAATTGGTGATGCCCATTTTATGTATTGCCAACGTCGGTAATAGTTCGGTTTATTCTCGTATATCACGATTGACATGCGATGTCGCAGTTGGGCAGACACAAGCTAGTAGTCTGAAATGGTGAGGCCCACAGTTAGAATACCCAACATCACTCAATCATCGGTTTACTTTCGATAAGATCGTGTGACTTGCGACGTCGTAGTTGCCAAGGTGGAATTCACAATGCTTCGTAACAACTATATGTATGAAGCCCACCTCATACATCACTTTAAAAATTCAAGTTTCCCTCAATTTCAACAGCCCCTTAGCCCATCTTCTCAATGGTATGGTTTCAACATGTGGTAACATTATATTTGTTTTTGAATATCACTGAAACTATAATTTATATGGTATGTGAATGTGTTATTTTCTTCATGTTTTGACGTTTCTGTGGGTTAGGGTTCTAGGATTAGGTTCTAGGATTAGGTTCTAGGGTGTTAGAATATGGGTTTTTTTGTCTTCACCCGTTAATATGGCCAATTTTTTTGGTTTGAAATATTTATTTTTGCCATTTTTCTGCTTTTGTTAGTGTATCCCCTTTGCATTAACGCGACGTTGCTTGTACATCGATCAAACTTTGATTTGAGTGACTCTAATGCGACATTGCACATTCATATTTTCTGCAGTTTAGCTAGGACGTCGCACTCTGACGGTTAACAAATCGATATTATCAAATCATATGCGACATCACTCTTAAATGTTGAATTCATAGATTAATGTATTAATAGATTAATTGAATTTATTTCTATCGTATCTATAAAATATGGATTTCAGGAATCATGGCTAACAGTGCTGGTTCGAGCTGTAACCCGATTGAGGCAATCGTTTTAAATTTAAATTTATTTTCCTTTTCTTGTGTTACTTTTATTCTAATTTAATTTATAATAATTTTGACCAATACTAATCCGTAGCAATTCGGATGAGGACCATCCGTAGCCTACGTTCGGGCGATATCGTTCCACATTCTATCCACTCACTGACCTAGATGAAATTCGAGGCAGTTCCCATTCTGGTAAGTAATCCCCGTTACACATCAATTTTATTATCAATGAAATTTTTATATAAATTATTTTCATATTTAGTGTAAGTTGTTTTCTTTTTAAATTTCAATACGTGCCTAGACAGATTGTGGAGCTCTTGCCACCGTACAAGTTGTCTGTTGTTCTTAGGTGCAACAGAAGGGAGTACCACATGCATTACTCAAGGAACCGAATGATGAAGACCCTGACTCTGAAAGGTTGAAGCAGTTTCTTGATGCTGAGGAACTCAGGGCTGGGGACACCCTCTACTTCAAGCTGATCAATGATGAAAACCCCGACACCGAAGGGTTTTAAGCAGTTTCTTGATGCTGAGGAACTCATGGTTGGGGACACCCTCTACTTCAAGCTGGTCAATGATGTCGGGCTTGCTGTTTTTATTGTTGTAGTTCTTCCCTATTAGATATAATTAGTTGTTCAGCCTACACTTGATCTGAAAATTTATATAAAACAAGTTCATTCGTATTTTAAACAATATTTATTTTTTTGTACTGTAATCTTAGCACTTGAAATTATAACCTATCTGCTGAATGCTATTTTAATATTATTCAATCCTTAATATTATACCTAACATATGGACAACGTTTTAGTAGTAGTATCATTAATAAAACTTAAAAAGACTTGTGTTTAATGAATAATTTGTTTCAATCAGCCTAAAACTAGAAAATTGTTGTTGCGAAAATAAATTTGAACTGGTTATCGGCTGCTTGGTGGGCTTAAATTGTTAGGCCCATGTAAGTCATCAACGTCGGTAAGGAGTTGACATGATGTCGCCTTAATCGACACTGGTGGAACCTCGAACTATACGTGGCAGACTTCACAATGGTTGAAAATGACATCGTTTAGGAACGAGTATAAATAGAGGGACCCTAACAATCAGTTCAAACTGCCCTTCACAAGTTTCTCGCAAATTCCAACAGTCTCCCCCCTCCCTTCTCTTCTCTCTTAGAAAAAGGTATGATTTTTCTAATCTCCTAACACCTCATTTTTATAATTGCTACTTTACATTGTTGGATTTGTTTTTTGTTAATGTGTTATGTTTTTTTGGTTGTATAGTTTTTGCTGAGATTTATGAGAGTGAAATTTCCTTGATTGTAACCGTAGGTATTATGTTTTGGTATGTCTCCAAAGGGCTTTTGTTTAGTTTTATGTTGATAAAGCTTCAATTTTTCTGGGTTTATGTGTTTCTTCTCATGGCTTCCTCGAATATCTGTGACGTCGATAATCTGTTTGTCACCACTCAATTTATGTGAGTATTGCACGACATCACAGATTCTTATTTCTAGTTAATCATTCTTCAGTGTGAGATGTTGCATCTATGTCGATCTCACTCTCGGTATAACCAAAATATTACCGATGTCACATTATGGCATCTAAGTTTACTTTGTAATTGCATATGCGACCTCGATCTTGTGTCAATCATGTGTGGGGTTTTATCGACAACTTATCGATGCAGCATGTACATGTTGATGACACCACTGATATGGACCGACTTGTACATGTGACTCATTACCGACGTCGCACCTTGCTTTCCATAGGCCAGTTCACACATAACATTAACACTTTTCATGCAAGACTAATGACTGGCGAAGGATCTTCTAATCAGCCCAATTTTTAGGTATTTTACCAATTTATATGTACATTTACTAACACATTTTCACACTAAATAAAAACTAATATTTTTTTAAATTTTCGAGCAGTTCACTACACAACGGAGCAACCCAGAGCCTATTTTCTTTGACCTTGAAAATCATACGATGGCTGTTGATAGCCTACGTTTCCACTGCACTCTGAAGCAGCAGAATTTCGGGAAAAACCCAACTTTTGTAAGGCAATTGAAATTAATATTATTTGTTTCTAATTTCTTGTACATAAAAATATATATTCATCTACATTTATAATTAATATTTTTTTGAATGACTTAGTACATCCTGAAGGACGTTGTGCCATTACTGCTGAATGAGAAAACCCCCCGTTGAGCTAAGGTGCTACGTGACAAACTGGTGAATGAACTACTCAGGGGATGGGAAGATCAAGGCCATGTCCCCAAAGGGTTTCAGGGAGTTCCTTTCGGGAAACCGCCTACACATTGGGGACACCTTGTGATATGAATCTCCTTGCGAAGACTCTGGATTGTGAAATTTTAGATTTTTGACTAAACGAGGGATTTCACAAACCCTAATAAAGCCGCACAAAAATTGATCAAATAACCTTTGCGATTGCTCAATTCTCGATATAAATGAAGCTAACTAGCCCGCAAGGTTAGTTCACAAATCGAATGTATTGATACTTAATTAACCCGCATGATTAAGCAACAATGAAGACGCTCGCAAGCAATGAGTATAAATAATTTTTTTTGAATATATGATTGATAAAAGGTGTTAAATGTCTCGGCCATACCCCACCTTTTATAGGGATAATCTTGAACCAAAACCCTAATCACAAATGGAAACTGAATCGACTTATGACAACTTTAAGAAGCTAATACCATATCTGACTAGAACTCCTAAATAAATGGTAATCTACTCGAATTCGTCTCCAATGTAACCTTGAAGAATATTACCTTATCTAACCTTACCAAATATTAGTCTAATTAGAATAAAACTCCATATTTTCGAAACCCTAATGGGCTAGGTTGAAAATAATAGCTCTTCAGAAGGCCACATGGTCGAGCTATTGGACTGAAATAAAATAATGTTACAATAGTTTACAAAGATCACACTACCTTGTTAAAATCACAGTGAGAAAAATAGTATAGTGTTCTTCAAGATATCTTCAGTTAATCGACAAGCTTGAATAATTAATCCAAACCCTAGCCTATTTAGTCTTGAGTTCTTCATCATGAAGTTGATCTATCAAAACATTCAATGCCGCATCTCTAAGCTTTGTTATTGACCTTGTCATCGGTCCAGCCATGTCACTTAAAGGATCCCGAACATAACCCTTGAATGTTTGATCAAGTCGTGAAATGTCTTCATTTATGGTGGTAGTCGTCTTGGCATCTCCATCATCTTGTTCTTCAAGGTTATAGATGTTGGGTGCCCAATTGTCTTCAAGGTCATCATACTGCTAGCTGATTGAACAAATTTATGTTTGTTGGAACATAAACAATTATTAATCAAATTTATGTAGTAATTGTAAGGATATTTTCATAACCAGTACTGTTTCTCCAATTATTTCACTATCTTATTTGAACAATTTCACTAAGTTGTTGGGTATTATGATTAAATTATTTCACTACCTTATTTGAAGAGACATCTTGCAATGGGGAGAAATGTTTTGGGTATTATGATTAAACTTGATTAATGGAACCAAACTTACAAACTAAATCCAGAGTTATGCGACGTCACTATATGCCATCGTCTAACAATCGGTCAAACCGATCAAGAAGCGAGGTCGGTTATGTCACGAATAACTACTTTTCCTTGATTTGACCGACACTACTGACGTTGCACATACGTCGGTTATGCTATTTACTTCGATTTTCACAGTTATTTACCACGATTTCAATAGAACCGAGATAAAAATTGAATTATTTACTTTGGTTTTTAATAACCGAGGTAAAAATTATCTTTTACTTTGAAAAAAAACTGAGGTAAAAGAACTTTTTACCTTTGTCATTTAATGTTAGCCATAAAATCGAGGTAAAAGGGGCGAATTAATAGGTCATTTTCTTGTAGTGTATGCAATTTACTCTAATTTTCAAAATTATTTTGAAGATTGGCTAACACAATTTAATGTTTTATATATCTATATCTCTTACCATAGTAGTAATTTTTTCATCTCTTATCAACGAAAAAGTCTGTGTCACAACCATATAAAATCTTGAATTCCAAAGTAAAAGTATAATACAAGAAAATGGGCCTTTTCAAGTAAACATGAATTCAAAATACTAAGAAAGAGATCATTGAAATTTATTGGCCAACAAGGGTATATTTTAAGAAAGATTTGCTCACAAAAGCATAAAGGAATTCTACCGCCATTATATTAGCCGCAAGCACAAAACACAAAACAAACAATTGATAGTCTAAACCTTGGAACATAATCCAAAATTAATCTAGGTCAATAAAATATCAAAAACTAACAAAACAAGTTAACTAAATAAAACAGGACATAGGAGAGGACATACATGAACCAAATTTGTAAAGATTGTCATCACAATGTTGCTTAAGTTTATAAAATCATATCCTTAGGAGTTTATCCTTAACTAATCAGAGTCGGATTTCCCACAATCACCAACTGCACTCATACCATGATGGTCAGACACCGGCTCAGGCTCAAAAGTGGGCTCAGACTGAGGGGCTTGTTTCCCAAGAAAATCTATCCTCCTATTGATTTCTTCCAGTTTGTTGACGACCTTTGCATATACATATTTCACATAAGAAATGCTTCGATTGCCAAGATTTATAGAGTCCTCCAAAATACCCCGGATAAATCCGGCAACCTCAATTTCTCGATTTAGCTGCTTATTTATTTTAAGTTGCTTGTTTAGCTTCTCAATCATCTGGTTCATAACGCTTTCTTGATTCATCATCCTCTTTGTCCTCATTCTCGCTGGAATTTTCATGAACTTCACGAGGACTTCATTAAAATCTCTAGGATTCTCTGGCCATATCTGTGGTAGTTCTTGATTCGGGCCATAGAAAATTGCGCATGCCTCTTCACCACAATGAGTATTCAGATCCTTGATTTTTTCCCGCAATTCCTTTCATTCAGTTCCTACAAAAGGCTTTCCTCTCTGCGTTAATCTCAATGAACGCAAGCTTTACACTTTTTTGAACCATTGTAGATGGGAAATTTAGAAAGGAAAAAATGAATGTATAAAAAGGAATGGATTTGTGAATATTTTCAGTGAGTTTATATCGAAATTTTTTAGTACCTGATTTTTTATCCGTATAGGTTTTGAGTTACAAAGATTATAGTAACAGTAAAATAGTAAGAAATCATTTAAAATAAATTGATAAAAAAACATATGCGAAGATTTTAATAAATCATCAAGTGTAAATGATATTGATTCGATACATTTCCCTATGATATATATATATATATATATCATATACTATTCTAAGTCACTAATTATGATTAATGTAAAAATTATGATTTCCTCGTAATTATTATATATGTAAGGAAAATGAGTCGAATCAATACCATTCACACATGATAATGTTTAAAAATATTTGTATATGATTTACTATATTATCAATTTAATTTAACACTATATATTATGCATAACATGTGGTTTCACTAGTTACATTTTATTTCCTTGATTCAAGTGTTGGTGACATCTAGGAAAATTTTAAAACTTAATATATTTTATTAAATTACTTGCATATAGAATTAATTAACTATATAGATCAAAAGTTAGGCTTGTCCTCGTTTGGTCCAATATAAAATCAATATATTTATTCAGTCTCAGATCTTTATTTTGTATCTTTAATTGGTTGAATTACTGGTAATATTTCATATTAATGCATATTTAAGGGCAGAATTCACCTTAAAATTTAAAAATGAATAATTAGGGGAGGTATTCAGCTTTTTTACTTCCTGATTTGTTTGCCTTCGTAATTATTTAAATAGAAATATTGTATTTAAATTAAATAGTAGTACATATGTGATTTGCTTGGATTTAAATAATTGAAAAACAAACTAGTAGAGAGCCTTCTATTAAAGGCGACAATGGAAGACAGTTTTGAAATATTGGCTTAAAACCGCCTTTAAAAAAGACTCCCGAGTACGAAAATGCTTCCTAGGTAGTGTTTTTCATTTTAAAGGCAGTTCCAAATTAATTAAAGTTGGTTCCGCCTTTAATGGCGGTCGATTCAAGTTGGTTCCGCATTTAGAACCGTCTTTAATTATGGTCTGGAACCACTTTCGAGTTTGGAAGTGCTAGAACCGCCTTTAATGGGCCAAATCTACCTTTTTTGGCACTATCTACTTTTTTTTCTCCCACCCCTAGGGTTTTCTACTTGATCCCTCTCTTTTCTCTTCAACCCGACGCCCTCCATCTCTATTATTCCACCGCTGCCTTCCCATATCTTCGCCGCTCCAGCCTTCCATCCACCGCTCCTTCCATCCGCTGCCACCACCCTCAACCTTTCTTCACGTTGCCACCACCTTCACGCCTACACCACCATCGACCTTCCATTTTCCGCTCCTGTTTGCTACGCTTAATATCCATTGTCGTTCGTATGTGCTTCCCTCCATCGGTTGCATTCTCTAGTGCTCGTTTCTGCCGCTGAAGATTGACGTACGCCTCCGGAGATCGCCGTATGCAGCCAGAGACCAACGTATGCAGCCACAGATTATGACACTGGAGATTTACTTTGCTGGTGAAAGAGTTCACCACTAGAGATCATCGCTAGTCCCCGTCGAGTTGCCTCCTAGTCGCCACCGGAGATTAGGTTCTGTTCAGTGTAGCCACTTTGCTTAACCATTATGTTCGTCTGTTGATGTTTTTGTCCGGTTGTCCAATTTTGATATCGTTTCCGGATCTATTTTTGAGTTGTCGAAAACCAATTTGGTTTCTGGTAGCTATTTTTTTGGGGCATCAAAAACAATTTCCAAGTTCAAAACCTAATCCGGATCCTACTTTAGACAATTATTTGAACCGCCTTCGATCAAAGGCGGGACCAAAGAAAACACTTCATTACCGCCTTTAATGGTCCAATATAACCGCCTTTAATGACCCATTCCTGGACTAGTGACATATGTTGGTATTGATTCAACACGTTTTTGTTATTCCAAAGCATACTACAATAAATATTCTTTCCAGGTTACTTTTTATTTTTGGTTAATTTTTATAGTCAATCTGGGTATTTTTATCACACTTGATTACATAAACGACGTTGTTTTAGCTTGATGATGAATCTCTTTTGATTTCTAAACTGACTTCATTTGATACTTCATCCCATTCCTGCTTTCTCCCCCGCTATCTTCCTTCTTTTCATCTTGTTCCATCATCAATTTTTCTGCTTTTTTCTCTGTTCTCCTCCTTCTCTTCATGGTTGAGCAAGGACTAATTGATGTGGTAAGACACTCCTCAATTAATCCTAAGTAATTATTGTATTTGATAATGGCAACACCATCGATTTCTAAACAAAAACACTCCAAATCTTGTCCAATTTGTGTATTGCATTTTAAAATGACTCTTGACATTACTAATATAACTGAGGGTGGTTAGTTTTATCCTTCTTCTTAGTTGCCAACCTTATTGTCTTGACCATGTTTATAAGACTCATCAAATATTCTAGATTATTTGTAATGTGATTGAAGGTTGGAAGGCATAAGAGTTGACCTACTAAACCACAACTATGGCATTATCTCTCTATGAGGGATTAGTTATTTGGATCATATATACTATCGTGTTTAATTGAGACATGTTGTGTTGTTTATATGTGATATATAGCATTATAATTTTTTTATTTTACCTTTACACTTCCAAAAATTATTTGGCTTGAGCTGCCATGGAAAAATATGATTATATGAGGTTTTATTCTTCTTATGAGGATTGTTTATCCCATCCCACTGTTTATGACTATCACTGGAACGAGTGATTGGAACATAGCTTTAAGATTTTAATTGGGTAATCTTCACATTTCTCTTTACCTGCCAATTTTCCCCTTTAGTATTAGCAAGAATGTCTGTATCGAACAAATCTTTATTTTTATGTGGATTCTTCTTAAAGATAAATTATAAGATCTCACGATTTGGCTATGTTTGTGTGATCTAGAAAAAGCATGATAGAGCTTCATCCTCCTTTCCTAAGGTGAAATTGTACTTTTATACTGTAGTAGAATGTTGATGAGCAATCCAACGTTGTTATAACCAGAGCACTACAATCTAAGATAATATATATAGTCGCTTCTCTATTACTACCAACTACTAGAATAGTGACAGGGGTAAGTATGGGTCATACACCGGGAAAAAGAGGTTTAGAAGACAGTTTCATGTAGTAACACAAACAAACGTCATCATGTGTGAGCTCATACATTGGGGGGGAGGGGGTTGAGTAATATGCTACAAACTACAAGTATAGAACTAGTAGAAAATCTAGCATGCAAAACTAACAAAGAGTGTAATTATGATAACATGTAGACTTAAGGGCATTTGATTCACATGTTTAGTATTTGAACTCAATCCTCGATTCATATTCACATAATCAAGTACATCCAAATCTAATGCTCGATTACACCTTGTAGAGAGCTTAAACCACTGGGAACAACCCCCAAACTGTCAATTCAAGGTCTACATCCCCTCAACATATCACACTTCCTCCTAAATAAGCTAAAGATGCATTACCACTGACTACCTCTAGCCCTTAATTCCAAGGATAATAAATCAGTGGACCACACAAAGTAAATTAAACCCGGGAGTAACATGACACCTTAGGACACCCAAGGTGAATACTCGTTTTAAGCCCAACTTGTGCCACTTAGAACATTAGTACCTCACTCTTTCCCTTTAGGATTTTATCAACCTAGGAGCCATAATCTCGGGATATGACCTTCGAGATTACCCTATGACCCGAACATGATTTATGAAGCATACCCAATCGTTAGCAATTCATGTATCATCCCTAAACTAACCTAATCCTGCAATTGAGCCTAATATAACTCAATGACAAACAATCATGAATAGTTGTCAATCTTAGACAAGACCTTTATGTTAACCATTAACCAAATCAATAAATAGATGAAATGTTTCAAGGTTCATTCCCAAGCCTAGTGTTAAATCATGGAATAATTATAATTAGTTACAAATCATAATTTTAATCATTAAATAATCATGGCATTAAACACATGCAACAATGATAATCAAAGAATTAATTTGGAAAATATTGGAATCTCACAAATTTTGAACAAAACATGTTTAGCAAAAAGTTCCAAGCATAAATTTAGCCTAATCTACAATAACCCATAACAAGGAATGGATTAAAGATGCTAAACATAGTGACATAAATGAAAAGAGAATAAAAGAAGTACATATTTTTGCCAAGAAGTATGCTTACTGTCCATTGGATAAATGAGTGCTTTTAAAGATGGAAAGAGAGAAAGTAAAAATCTGCCCTAGAAAACCCTAGCCAACTCACGACATGAACCGTACCAAGAAATATGATCCATGCCTAAGTTCCAGGTATAGTCCATGCAAATATGCATGGTCTATTCCATGGGCTTGTTCATGAGGCTTGGGTCCATTCTCATACATACGGACCGTGCATGTTTTACGCCCTATTCCTGGGGTTGGAAATTTGACCCTCAAGCTTTTTGAAAAATACGGACCGTGAAAATTTGCATGATCCGTTCCATGGGTTCTGAATTTTCAGGTCTTGTAGCTTCTAAAAAAACACTGCCTGTGCCCTTTGCTTCTTTCTTGCTTCTTCTTTTCTCTTATTCTGTCCTAATCAAAGCATTATTCTACCACTATATAATTGGCCTTCATTCTACTACTATCCTTGTGAATGACCTTCAATCTACTACCGTTCTTGCGAATGACCTTCTCTGATGACTGATCTCCGATAAGCACACAATATCTTGCTATATAATGATCAAATAATAGAGAAAAATATACTAGACAACTAAATGCTTAAAAATTAGGAATATTAGGGTGATTAACCACACAAGTAGATTTTGACTCCCTATTCTGTAAGACATCTAATAGTTAGGATAACCACTAACAAAACACAATAAAAATGGGTATCAAATGTATTAAGAAGATATCATATTACTATCTCATCAAATGCGCCACACTTATACCTTTACTCGTCATCGAATAAGAATGAATAAAACCCCATGATGTTTTCCTAAACTCTATCCTCCGACACAATCGACTACCCTTATTCCTAGAGTTATCCTAAACTAAAACACAAAGGCTCACCTACCTTCATATCTTGACCTAAGGGATTCTAACCACCAAGACAACACAAATCCATGCCAAATAAGAATGAGGTATGAGAATCCAAAGCAAATTAAGAAGAAATCTAACTATTCCCAAAAGTTTCACTAATAGGTAAAACGAGCATTCAACAATTTCTATTTATATTATTTTATCTTAGTTTGCCTAAGATTCCTCTCGAGTTTTCTTTCTAGCTTCTCTTTTCTTCTAATCCTCACACCTCACCCTTTATCTCAATTCCAGGCCTCTTATTTTGGAATTGGATGCTCTTTTGGGTTTTCAACCTATCCATGCCTCCCAAATTTTGCTAAAGTTACCTTTTTGGGTTTTCATTATAGCTGGTTCTTTTTGTTTCTATTTCTTTTTTTTTCAAAATTTCTGAGATAAATCAATGCTCCCCCAAGAACTCCTTATTACTAAATAAAACAAAAAAAACTTTTAATGATTTTTAAGTATCCTAATCTTCATTCCCCATACTTAAACTAAGAATTGCCCCTAATGCATTTAAATAATTAATAATAAAGGTGAATTAAGGGAAGAAGGATACTCACACTAGGACCACAATGGTCCAGCTCTGTCGCGCTATAATGCTCCTCTCTCGCTCTTCTTGTCGCCGTCGCTGCCTTTTCGTGGGGATCAATTCCCTGAAAACCTTCGACGTTGGATGCTTGATCCTAGTCATAAGTAACCCCACACTTTCCTCTTGGACGTTGACCCGATGGTCTGCGTATTGGGACTCTTGCTGGTTCTCCTCCTTTATAGAGACAACTCTCTGTCCCCAACCTCTTATCTCGTAGCCACATTTCTCAAGTTTCTGCACATATTTCCCTTGTTGAAGGCTCAAACCATGGAAAACATGACTAATTCTCTGATTTTTTAGCCATAGTTTTGGAGCTATTGGTCGAAAGGCTGAAACTGCTCAAAAAGGTCAAGTGGTGGGGCTTGCAATGGATGAGTTGGCTGCTTGGGTCCCCCATTTTCCACCTCGAATGCATTTAGAGTACGCAACATGGCATGAAACTCCATTGCATACATGATATCTAGGGCAAGGAATAGGCCCTTCATTGGGATGTCATCCAAAATGACTATTCGGTTGGGTTGTGGGAGATCCATGTCGCGAGACACTATATTACTGCCATATAACCACATGAAGCAGTTCTCTGAGGTGGTAGTCGTAATCATCGTGGCATCCTTCAATTTTTAATTTTGTATAACATTCCCAACCGACCTTGCCCCACTACTTTAAAACCATCGGACCGAACATGTCCTGAGTGTTGGGCCAATAATCCGACCATGGCATATAGGGGTTCTCCCTACTCTCCGCTTCACTGTTTGCTCACAACCTCGCATGAAGTAATCTACATGATCCTCGTACCTTCTTCCTTAGAACATAACAGTCTCAAATTAAAGGTTCTGCATTGGCCAGTCTCTCAATGACAAAGACAGTTATGGAAAGGAAGCAGTGGCCGTATCTTATTGTTGGGTGAACTATCAAAGTGATTCTTCCTCTACCAATTTGGTCCATCCCAATTATATTGTGCCAATAGCTATTCAAGGAATATTCCGAATCTTTTTTTTGGAATATCACCCGCCAATGTCCAACCAAATGTTTCCGCCACCTCGCGGTATATTTTTAAAATCCAAGTGAAAGGTGATGTAATACACACCATTTTCATCGACATTTTGCTCCAATATGGCCAAGAATTCAAGCATCCAACTCTGATAAATTGGGGAGTGGCACTCAAAGAATCCCCCCAATCCTATTTTCCTTAGCAAATAGCGAACCGGTTCCTATAGGCCTAGTTGTTCAAGTGTTGACTTGTAAGCGAATTTGGTTTCGCGTATTACTCTACCATTACAGGTGGCATTCTTTCATTTCTGAATTCTACACCTGGTGATGTTCTTAAGTCCTATATGAGCGGGGTTAAGAATAGGTGCACGTGGTCGACATGATCTTGCATTTTCCACTCAATTTCTCTTAGATCATATTTCAATAACAAAGAACAAACTAGGGTGATAGTAAAACAACAAAGATGTTTTTTCAAAACAAGGAGTTAGCAAGAGATTCAACTCTACCACTACCAAGTTTTCCACCTAATTGACAAAACTAATTATAGCAGTGTACCATGAGAAGTTATTGGCACCAGTGCTAAATAGTATACCAGTGTCTATAAATTCCCATGGTACACCGCTATACTCACGCACCGATATTTTTGAGGTCCAAAATACCAGTGCAAATGGGGTGTTTTACCAGTGCTATTGCCATTGTCTTGCATTAGTGCACCACTATCATGGCTCCTCGGTGACGATTTGAGTAAGCTGATTTACAACCACTAAAAAAGCTCCATGAACCATAGCTCGTCTGAAGAAGGTATGCCAGAAAGCTCTGCCTCGAGTAATATTTTCCATATGGAAACCTCTTTTCCTCCCTCTCCATCTTAGCTACTAAACTGATGTGCGGGTGCCGCCACTTCTATCAGCCTTTGTTGCCACCGCAACCAGTTTTATGCAACTGGTATGAGACACTACTACCGAAACCAGCCTTTAGTTTTTGGGTTGGGAGAGATGAAAGGTTTGAGCGGGAAAGGAAGGAAGAAGAATAAGGAAAAACTGAAAGCCTTTGGTTAAAAACCCTAAGGGTAATATCTCATTGTCAAGTTTTCAATGTTGAATTTTTATTTCTAGAGAGATATTATGGCCATTTTAAATAATTTCGATAATTTTCAAGTTTCCAGGGTTATGGTCCTTAGAAATGATCAGATGTACCCTATCATACCATACGGAAAATGTGTCATATTTTGATCCTTAACATCACCCCTCCAAGTATTGGATCCTGCTCCGCTAGTTAAGAACTGTACTGGGCTGCATCAAAATGACAAAATATTTAGTGTTTTTCCTCATTATTTCCTTTACATTCTAGAAACTTGGAACCAAGTTTTGTTGCACCTTTTGTCATCACTTATGTGTTCTAGACAATGGTCATGCTCATTCGTATGAAGCTCCACATTATTGAAAAGATCAGGTGAACTGCTTGAAATATAGAGGAATACACAAACGTGAGAACAAATGGAAAAAGGCATCCATGATTAGTAATTCTATAGCAACTGTCACACATGCATGAGAAAAGGTAAAAATTTAATTTACTGTTGAATAATATGGAAAGTAGGCCATGATTTAATGAGTATCTTAAGTTCTACACATAATTTATAAAATTAGGTTCACCATTTGCTGAAAATTCAAGCCACTGAAGGTGGACCACAAATTGGAGTGATCTAAAGCTACGAAACCACATACTGGCAAAAGAAAGAATGTCTAAAGTGCAGAGTATAATAATGGTCCAAGTTGTGTGTGCATTAGTGTACTAATTTTGTTAGTAATTGGGACCTATAGTATGCATGTAATTAGAATGAGTGTGTACCTATCCTATAGAAAAAAGAATAGTCAAAATATTAGAGAAGTGCACCAAAT
>JAULKM010138583.1:0-18547 GCA_032355605.1 Rubia tinctorum
TATATCTGCACTAAAAATTATCTGAGAGTTATATTGACACTTATGTCAAGTAGGTAGGGTTATATTGGTATATATCCTTAAATAAGTATGGAAATTGTATCCACAAACAAGAACAACAAACATGCCAACATAAAAACCCATTAAAATTGGATTTGGCACAATTAAATGTTAAATTTCACTGCCTACATCATTTCAATTCAAATTCAATCAAAGATTCTTTTCTCCTGCTCAATACTTTTACTCCCTCCGTTTTTCTATTTATGGCAAGATATTTAAATTTAGGTAAAGAAAATGAATGAATGAAAATGAATGTAGAAATTAAAAAGTAGAATGGATTGATGAAATTGAAAAAATCTTGTCAAAAATGGAAAGAGTGCCAAATAAAAGAAAATATTCATTTATAGTAAGTGTGACATAAATAACAAAACAGAGAGAGTAATAACACACTCCCTCAGTTTCTCTATAAATGATACTATAGGTTTAGGTGCTTGAATTTAGATAAAAGAAATGAGTATATGAGTGCAAAATAAAAGAAAATATTCATTTATAATAAGTGTGACATAAATAATAAAACAGAGAGAGTAATAACAAACTCCCTCCGTTTCTCTATAAATGACACCATAGGTTAAGGTGCTTGAATTTATGTAAAGGAAATGAGTATATGAAATTGAACGTAGAATGTAAAAAGTAAAATGAGTGTATGCAATTGAAGGAATATTAAAAAAATGGAAAATGTGCTAATATAAACGAAACAACACAAAAAGAAAAGTGTGTCAATAATAAATAATAAGAGAGAGAGTATGCATCCAATCCAATCCAATCCAATCCAATTAGAATAAAGCAAGAACATAATTGATTAACTTAATTGTTCCTATAAGCAATGTAGTTTGCCAGAGCAACCAAAGGAGCAGATTTCTGAGGATCAAAATCAGCAAGCTGTTCTTGCGCTTCTCTGTTGAGCTTCTCAGCGAACTCCTTAGACTTTTCGATTCCGATGAGTTTCGGATATGTCACCTTGTCGGCGACAAGGTCTTTCCCGGCTGTTTTCCCGAGCTCCTGGGAAGACTTAGTAACATCCAGAATATCATCCACCACCTGAAACAACAGCCCAATGCACCGGGCGAATTTCCTCAGCTTCTCCACCTGCTCGCCGTTCGCGCCGCCGAGAATCGCGCCCATCACCACCGACCCCTCCAGCAGCGCCGCCGTTTTATGCGCGTGGATGAATTCCAGATGCTCGAGTCCCACATCGGAGTTCCCTTCAGAGCAGATGTCGACGACTTGGCCGGCGACCAGACCTTCGGCACCAATGCATTTCGCAAGCTCGGCGATGACTCTCACGATGGTCTCCGCGGGGGCGCCTTTCGTGGCGGTGGCGACGTGCTCGAAGGCGAAGGAGAGCAGGGCGTCGCCGGCTAAGACGGCGACGTTCTCGCCGAAGACCTTGTGGTTGGTGGGCTTCCCGCGCCGGAGGTCGTCATTGTCCATACAGGGGAGATCGTCGTGCATGAGGGACATGGTGTGGATCATCTCCACGGCGCAGGCGGAGGGCATGGCGATGGACTCGTCCCCGCCGAAGAGCTCGCAGGTGGCGATGCAGAGCATGGGGCGGACCCTCTTGCCGCCGGCGAGAAGGGAGTACCTCATGGACTCGTGGATCTTCAGCGGCTCCCGGAGAACCACCGCCTGCTCCAGAGCCCTGTTGACGGACTCGGCTTTCTGCAGCACGTAGGCCTTGAAATTGAAGGCAGGGGAGGGCGGCGGCGGAGGGACCACCCTGCTCTCCTCTTTTGTGAGCACGGCGGAGATGGGAATGGCGGCGGTTTTGGTGATGGGGTTAGGGATGGAGATGGAAATGGGGAGGTTGTTTTTGAGTGGATGGCAGAGATAAGATTGGGTGTGGGCGTGTACCCAGGTGGCGCAGGAATAGATGATGCTCATTTTGGTGTTTTCCGGCGAGCGAATTGCAGAGGGCGGAATTAGGCATTCATTGGATTCTGAGGATTTGGGATTTGGTGGGGGTAAGCTATTGGTGGTGGAAATGGTGAATGCTGCCTTAAATAGGAAAATAATAATTACAAACTCTTCCGTTGCGCTTTGGATGTTTCTTACACTCGGATTCAATTCACCAAATCTTTAATTTTGACCATGATACTCCGTATTTAAGGAATTTAATTGTTAAAATATCATTTGGTGGTGTCTCATTAGATTTGCTGCGACATTTATTTTCTCCAGAATTTATATGTATTTTGGCTCACCTCAGTTAAATTCAGTCCAACTAGTGGAATTCAACCTAATTTATTCATGAATTACTATATTTTAACAAATTTATTTTTTGTTAGGTTCAGTTCGATTCTGTCCAAGTCAGTTGAATTTAAATCAAATCAAATCAAATCATATGAGTTCATATAAGGTCTAGAGAATAGGACCAAAGTCTTATTTTAAACCGACCAACAGTTACACAATGTCATTTTATATTGATGTAATTAACAGGGTGATTTGATGTTTATCTGTTATTTATTGCACTGAGATTTATGTAATTTTTGAAAAACTGTTAAAATGTATCATAATGTATAAATAATTATGATTTAACCCTAAATGTTATTGAAACGAGTTTTTTCGTGATTGGTTTAACTGTTAGTTGGTCTAACTAGAGATTTTCCCTTTTAAAAATATTAATTATTTTTGCTATACACAATTGATGTAAGTGTATTTTTACGACAGTGAAAAAGGGGTATGGGTTTTTTACTTGCTAGTTACATGTGTGTTTGGCACAACTGTGTTTATAAGCAAAACTGACTTATTTTGAAAGTAGGAGGAGACCACGTTCTACTTTAAGCAAAGCAGCTTATAAACTCTATCAAACAGAGCCTGAATCTCCCTATACCTTTTACATATTTGAGCAGTTTTTTTTAATTTCTGAATCAGTTATTAAGGAAAAATATTCAAGTTTGTTTGATTGTAGTCTTTTTTCTGTAGGATATTTATAGGAATCCCTATATTTGAAATAGAAATTGAAAAGAAAAAAGTGCTTTTATAACTCTACCCAATTGACATAAGTGCCAATATAACATTTTGATAATTGAAAGTGCAGATATAACCCTACCTAATTGATGTAAGTGCCAATATAACCTTTTCTGGCATCTGAAGGCGGGATCCGATGGAAAAGTCAATTTTACCCATTTACAAATGTGCTGATATAACCCTATAAGTTTTAAAAATGTGCTGATATAACCCTATAAGTTTTAATAATGTGCTGATATAACCCTAACAGTGGTCCAACGGCGGTCGATGGTGGTCCGGCGGTGGTCGGCGGCAGTCCGGCGGTAGTCCGGCGGCAGTCCGGCGAACTCTAAGGATAAATTTGTCAACTCAAATTTATATTTTAACACTAAGGGTATTTTTGGACATTTTACATACAGTCAACGACGGAAAATGGAAGTCAATGTCAGAAATGGGGTCTGAGGGTTATATTGGCACTTACATTAACTAGTTAAGGTTATATCTGTACTAAAAATTATTTGAAGGTTATATTAGCACGTATGTCAAGTATGTAGGGTTATATTGTTATATATCTCATTAATATATGGATGGTGTGTGTAGTGTTCTAGTTAGTAGTGACTAGTGATGGTGATGTTAGGTCACATTATTAACATCACCCATTAATGTCTTGAAAACCATACTCATCCCTCACCTGTTTGTTTCTGTGTTTAATTAAGCCTAAACCTCCATATATAGCCCCATAGCCCCATTGACATAGAAACTTGTCATGCCTTCTCATTAATTGTCAATCTTGTTTGGGTCTAGGGTAAGAGAAATTACAATTTTGATATCCATTTTTAAAAGATATTAGTACATGTTTTGGTTTCTTTTTGCAATATGTTTTCAAAATGTGACTAAATTATTTGTATGAAATATTTTCAATTAGTTCCTACATACTTTAATTGTTTAAATGAGTCAATATTGAGTCTACAACCATTTATGTAAAAGAGTGTGTTTCCATAAGATTCCAAGTGTGACTTTATATAGAGAGTCGAGTGATAAAATAACCCTAATTTTTGCTTGAAAGTGTCAATCTAGCTAACCCAGCAAAATGAGAAAGTGTTTGCCAAAATAACCCTAACTTTTAGATGTATGTGCTAATCTAACCATGCACGTCGTTGACTTCGATTGTTAACGGAAATTTTGGCCGGAATGTACTAAAATGAGCATTTTGCCCCTCGATTAAAAAAATAAAAAAAATAAAAAATAGGAAAACACATTTAAAAAACCCTCCTCTTCATCCCTTTTCTTCTTTCCTTTTTATTCTCATCCTCATTAGCCAATGAGGACGAGGGAGCGGAAAGATGAAGTCGCCACCGTCACCAGGGAGGAGAAGTAGCTGAGAAATCCACTTGTATGTTAAAATCTAATAATAAGTCGTCATCGCCATCACCAGAGATAAGAGAAGCTTGGAGAATTTGTGCTTGGTGAGTTGGAAGTGAGTGGATCAACGTTGCCAAAGCTAGGGTTTATGGAGTGCGTGGTGGATTGACCTCTGTTTTTGTTTTCTTGTTTCTTCTCTTCCTCCTTAACCAACGTTGACGAGGAAGCGGTGAATTCATGCATGATGATTCAGAAATCTTCTCCTCTCTAGTGATGTCAACGGATTTCTCAGCCTCCTCAACAATGGGCTTCTTCGCTTTGGGAACGGGCTCCTGCTCTAGTGTAACGAGAGCACCAATGACCTCTTTCTCGAGCTGCCAATTGAGACTTGGATCTCGAGATGCTTCTTCAAGTTTGGGGCTTCAACATCAATGACACTTCAAGGCGGTGGGGTGGTGGCTGGGGTGGTTCTAATGGCTGGGCGGCAGTGAGGTGATGGCTGGGGTGGTTCTAGTGGCAAAGCGGTGGTGGGATGTTGGTTAGGCGGAGGTGAGGTGGTGGCTGGGGTGGTTCTAGTTGTTGGGCAGCGGTTGGGTGGTGGTTAGGGTTTTAGTATTCTGAATTAGAAAATAATAATAAAATGTTAGGGAAAATATGGAGGGGTAAAGTGGGGAAAAATTAGGGTTAGGGGTATTTTTGATCTTCCAGGCTCAGTCAACGCTCAATTTCTTCGGTCAATGCCGGAATTAGGACAAAAGCTTGTAACAACACAATTCGTCATAAAGTTAAGGTTATTTTAACACTTTCTTATTTTAAAGGGTTATATTAGCACTTTCAACCTAAAATTAGGGTTAGAAATATAAAAATCCCTTTTAGATATATGGGCGAATGACTTAGGAGGTAAACTCCCTTCATCATTCACCTTTGGCTCCTCAACTTACAGAATTGTTGAGTCGTGACCCTTCTGTCAGGTCAAAGCGTTAACTTTGGTCCAAAATGTTAAGTTTAAGGGCAAAATGCTTGTTTTCCATTTTCTTTTCATTTTCCCCTTCCCCTTCCCGCAGCTACATTCCCGCTGCCCCTACCTGGCTACCCACCACCCTGTTGCTTTGCTTCGTCACAGAAACACCCCAGCGCCACCACAGAAACCCCCCTCCTCCCCTCTACCTGGACGGAGAAAACTCTGGGGGAACATCATCCACCATGTGGCGATGAGAGCGGTGGACGAAGGAGGAGCCATTGTTCGGAGGGGAGGAGAGAACCGAATAGGAGAATTGGAAGTACTTCGTGAAGCTCCAAGAGAAGGAGAATGCGGGGGAGCTTCACTTCCGCCGGCTACTTCTCTGGCGGTGGAGGTTGATGGAGAGGTCACCGGAGAGGTTTTTGAAGGGCTTCAGAGACGAATTAATGGAAATATACAGTCGAAACATATATCAGTGACAAATCCCTAGCAGCAAAGGTGGTGAGCACGGTCCCCCAATGAAGCGGAAGGAGCGACAGTAGTCGGAGTATGTATCAGCGAGGTGGGGGGCATAGATGGCGGCTTTCATGTGGCGGCTCTACTCCTTGCAGCGGCGGACGAGTGTCCTCATTGTTCGAGAGTGAAGATGCAGAGAAAAAAAGGGAAAGGGAAAGGGGGAAGGGGGAAGGGGGAAGGGGGAAGGGGAAAGGGATAGGGAAAAGTAAAAAAAGGAAAGAAAAAGAAAAAGGAAAAAAGAAAAAAGAAAAAGAGAAATGACTATCTTGCCCTTAAATTTGCTACTTTTGATCGAATCTGATGGTTTGACCTAGCAGAGTGGCCACAACTCAACAGTTTTACAAGTTGATGAGCCAAAAGTGTTTTTTTAAAAAGAAGAAAGTTGGCCAAAGGTGAACAATAGAGGGAGTTCAAGGGTCTCCTAAATTGTTCGACCTATATATATTAAATTTCTAGTAGTGCCTAACACACGGCGTCAGCGATTTCTGGCAACAAATTACTTTAAATTTTGTGATTTTCTATAGGTGTATTTTAAATTTTAGACCCTTCTCTTATGTTTAGCGTGAAAAAACCAACTCAATTCACACAATAGCATATAGTAAAATGGAAGTATGAACTCTCTTATTCACATTCATTGCAACAGTACGACCTATTCAAGTGATACGGGTCGACTGTTGTTCTCCTTGGCCGTAGGCCTATGCATTCAACATAGTTTTGATTTAAAAAACTTAATCTATACTTTGTGCTCTATATACAGTTCCTTTTTTAAAAATTAAACCACCGATTGGTGGGGGTGTTTATTAGGCTCCCCAAAACTTAGACTCAAAATAATGAATGTTCGCATTACAGAACTCCTAATCTAAATAGATAGTACAGTCACGCTTCTAAGGCAAAAGCGACTTTCTTAACATTACACTCTATTGATTATGTTTCTACCTCCATGATCTCCACCCCTTGTTAATCCAAATGTAGCCAGATAATCAATAGATATGTTCACAAGACGGATACGAAGGGCATAGTGTTTACAAGGTCTGCATATGCAATATCCAAACAGGCACCTAGATCCTGATATTAACAATCCCCAATCTATCTCCTATAATTGCAGCCTTTGTTCCTTCACTAAGTTCATTCCAAATCTAAGCTTTTCTGTTCCGGATTCCTGAAGCTTCTGTCATCTTTGCCAAAGCATGAGCAGACTTATTCTGCTCCCTATAGACATGGATAACAGATACATTGTAATGATGGACCAGTTTCTGCATGATCCCTAGCTTAGTTACCAGTTTCCATGGCCATGAAGCTCCTTGATTAATTTACAGACCTGCAAACAATCAGTTTGGAGAGTTAGTGGTAGAAAATTATGTTGTATGCAAATTTTAATTTCAGCCATAGCAGCCAGGAGTTCAGCCTCAAGAGCATCTGCAACTACTGCTATGTTTTCTCCCCCGACATACAGTTCTTTTCCTTTAACATTTCTAACTATAATCCCAGCCATTGCTGAGTGGAAAGGTTTGTAAGATGCATCAATGTTTACAATATACCCCCCTATCAGGGGGCTTCCATTTAATTACCCTAATGATCTTCAGCTTAGGGATTTTGTACACAGGCAAAAATCCCTTTGCATTCAGTAAATCACAGTCAGAGTATCTCTTTTGAGGATTGATTGTGAAAACATAAACCAGAAATCTATTTAAATCAGCCTTCATTCTAGTAATGCAAGGTTTTTTGTTTTCATAGATAAAAGAGCATCTTGCTTTCCAAATTATGAAGCATATGAATGAAGAAATTATATTGAAAACTGATTTTTTTTGTTTTAGATGCATAGTTGTAAGACCAGAGCCAGGATAACTTATCAAAAATTATATCTATGTAAGGATTTGTGATATCCAGCAGTTGATAAGCATATGACCATAGGCTAGCAGTTAATGGACAGTGGTTAAACAAATGATTCATAGTCTCAGCATCATGCAAACAGAAAGAGCATCTAGATATATTCATAATCCCTATTCTTCCAAGAATGTCATCCAAAGGCAACATGTTATTTATTAATTTCCAACCGAAAAGAGCAACTTTCCTAGGTAGAAGTTTGTTCCATACCTTATTTAGAGAGGAAGATTGAAGTCTCTTATTCCTTAGCAGCTCATATGCAGAGGAGATAGATAACTTACCTGTCAGTGCAGGCTTCCATATTAGCTAATGCTGCATGTCAGTGAAGATAATATCTTGCATAATATATGTACGCACAAAATTATCAAATCCCAGTGTTAGGTCATTTATGATTTGATTCATCTGATCACTGAAATCCTTAACAGTGATGTAGGGGTGTGGGATTTCTATGTCAGTACACCATAAGTCTGCCAGGCAACCTAATTGTGTCCAATTTGTTGTCCAAAAATTACAGCTACCTTTGCCAATGAGAACAAAAGAGTTTTCTAAAGCAGTTTGAGCTATATTCAAGGTTCTCTTCCAAGGATCCAAAGTCCTTGATGAGTTTGGCAGTGACCACATCATTTTAGACCACAAATTTGAACCTAACTGCAGTTTCCACCACAGTTTGAGGGAGAAACTATCTATAACAGCAAAGAAATCCCTTAGCTGAAGTCCATTTTCCAAGTATGCGTAGTTTAATCCCTCCCATCCTCTCCAGTGCCTTTTCTGGGTTCCGCCTTGTTGACACCCCATATAAAGTCCAGTCCCAGCTGTTCAATTCTATGGATCACTCTATATACTGTTTTAGCTAAAATATGGTGAGGAGATCTTGACTGCCCCTTGTAATCTTTGCCTCTTTCAACATAAGAAAACAAGCTCAAACTGGTTTGAAATTACTTGAATTAAAACTAAGTTAACTTAACACAGTGATACTATAATATAATTAAATTTTACTTAGCTGAAGCAGTGTACATAAAAATTTAAAGGAACAAAACATTTGGTATCTTTTTACTGTGTACAATAGACTAATACATGTATGTCGCGCGATCTCGTATAACCTTAATTTTAACACTCCTCTAAATTAAGGGTGTGTATGACTTTGATTCGCGAACTTTGACGCTTATGTAAGTCTTGAGTCTTGACTAAAGTTGTGCTAGACATCACGATTAACATCAAATGCAGCCTTATAGAAACATATATATTTTAATAAAAAGGATATATAATAATATAATCCTACCTACTTGATTAAATATCAATATAGTCTTCAGAAAATTTTTAGTGCAAAAATAACCCTAACTAGTTAATGTAAATGTCAATATAACCCTCAGAAATGTTCAAAATATCCTTTTGTGTTAAAATTTAAATTTTGATTGACAAATTTACCCTTTATTGTCCGTGGACCCCGCCCGAACTTTGGTTTTTAGTATTATTTTGTTCAAAGTTTTGTTATTTCACCTTCTTTCCCGGATTGCACCATTTCGCCACCACGTTTTGTCTCCCCACCATTCCTCCGCCGCCGTCCTTCAAGCCCTTGATGTGAACCCACTGCAACGCCACCTACGCCATCAAGCCCTTGCCGTGAATCGACCATCGCCATCCTGTCGAACTCATCCGAACACCACCTACGCCGTTAAGCCCTTGCTGTGAATCGACCACTGGAACGCCACCTACGCCGTCAAGCCCTTGCTGTGAATCGACCACTGGAACGCCACCTACGCCGTCAAGCCCTTGCTGTGAATCGACCACTGCAACGCCACCTACACCGTCAAGCCCTTGTCGTGAATCAATCACTGCTATCCCGTTGAACTCCTCGGAACGCCAGCTACGCCGTTAATCCCTTGCCATGAATCGACCACCGTCGTCCCGTCGAACTCGTCTGAATGCCACCTACGCCGTCAAGCCCTTTCCGTGAATCGACCACCGTCGTCCCGTCGAACTAATCAGAGCGCCACTTACTCCGCCGAAATCAACCACTGCAACACCGCCAAACAGAGAATCAGGCTGGATGTCAGGTAGCGTGCGAAGAGGAGGGTTTGTGAAGGAAAAATAAGCGCCGCCACAAAGTTGAACTCGCCGAAGCGCCACTGATTCTGCCTGAACCGGCCTCTACAACGCCGGAGAACATAGTATGACGGGGAAGAAGGGTAGCTGGGTTTTTCATTGATAGAAGGGTGGGAAAGAAAGGGATGCGACGTGGGGAGTTAATGAGCCTGGGGGCATTATGGTCTTTATCTATTTTTTAGTTTTTAAAATTATTTTTCGACGAGGGGTAAAATTAATTTTTCTATCGAATCCGGCTTTCAACTCCAAGAATGGGTAAATTGCACTTACATCAACTAGATCGGGTTATATCTGCACTTTCGGTTATCAAAAGGTTATATTGGCACTTATGTCAAATAGGTAGGGTTATAAAAGCACTTTTTCTAATAAAATATGTGATGTACCCAGTTAAATTTGCGCGGAATGTTTTTCATGGTCTCCAACGAACATGTTTGAATATAAATATGTGTAGCTACGGACAATAATGACAGAAAAAATTGATTTTTAGAAACTACATGTTACAACGAAACTAACAATATATCATACGATAAAATTATTGTTCATATATGCATTCAAATATGTTATCAGAGTTCACAGTTTTGACTGAAAAAATATTATGTCCAGATTTGGGTGGGTGGGTGGTTGGGAGCGAGTATATGCGTATTTTTAAGTCATGGCTCAAGGATCATAACAAAATTTGATTATGAACTATCTTCTTCGCATTCATTGCAACACTACCACCTACCTATGAAAGACAGCCCAAGATTATGTTTATCTTGTTAGGCCATTCGAGACTTTCCTTAATAATATTCTTGCAATACGATTGCATACTTGTCTTTTCGAAAAATATTTTACAACATTAATACGAACTTGCGACCTAACACCTAATTAATATGCCGCGGAGTAATAAAAGAACATTTAAAGTTTTAAAACAAAATTTGAAGAGCAATCTGGTGCTTTCCCGCTGTATGAAATTTATGGGGATGAGATTCATGTGGAAATTGGAATTATTCTGAAAATTCAATGGACGTGTTTTCCTAATCCATATTAACAACATGAATTCGTGACATTCATATTTATATATTTGACGGATAATATTTTTGAATAGAGTCCGTCTCTTGAAAGACGCTCTTTCCATAAATCATATCATGGAAAGACCAAGGTTTAAAGTGTAAATTAGAATAAATGAAGATAAATATTTTGGGTTACATGAATCAGGTTATAAATTTTATAACTGTCATACGGTGCTTAATAAATTTTTACTATTGCAACTAAGACATTTTACATTTTTATTTTAATTAAACACAGTCTTTCCATATGTTTATGGAAATACCGTCTTTCCCAAGACTTTTTCTTTTGAGTATATGTAACCGAAAGTTATAAAATTTTATATTTTATGGAAAATCTATTAAATTCTTACATAATATCATATTAATTTTATATAAAAATAAAATATTAAAATATTATAGTTAAAGTAACACTTTTAACTTTGGAAATTTGTAGTGAGAATCTTATTTTGATATGGTGTTACTGTCACATATTAATCACTCAAAGTTTTGATGTTGTTCTTGCAGTTTTTGCAACAAGGTCGTACAAACATAACTTTCATAAAATTTAAAACTTCACGGTATATGATAGGAATATATAACTTTCATTTTATGAGGTAGCAAAATAAGTAATCAATCATATTCATATATTAATTTTCAAGCTGACCTTTTAGGAATTTGATACTAACCAAACCACAAATTCCTGTGAGTTTTGGGGAAGAATTTTAACAAGGAAAGGAAGAAACCAAGTTTTGGAAGCACTTTTAAATGGGATTTAAGAACTAGACTAGAAAAAAAATTATGTGAGGGAATTGAGTATGTGGGGGGTGAGGGTCCAATAAAACTCTGACATATGGCAGGTGGGCTGGGTTAAAATCTATGTATATGCATTTTTCTATTTTTTTTAATTCATTCACTTGACACATGTCAGAGTTTTACTAGTCTTTCACTCCCACATAAAAAATTCTACTAGAAGACAGTTAGGAGCTGGCGTCTATTTCATTCTTGTCGGCACTTGCGAAAAAATTGATTAAGAGAATATACACATCATTAACCATAAAAAAAATATGTGAAGCTGTGCTAAGATTAATCAAAGAATTTAAACACAGTTTCACATATAATTCAACACCATTCATTTAGATTTCGATTTCGATTTCGAATTCTCTTTCTAGCGAGTATGCAGTCATGCGTGACGGAGAATCGTTTATTATGATGTTTGTTATTGTGATCGAATGAAGTCTAGGCTTTGACTTAGATTGGGTGCATAAATTCAGCTCTGCGCATCGATCGACAACAGAAAACCTAATGACTAGTCTTATATAGTAACTTTTAGCAATAGAATTTGTAGTTTTGAATTATATTTTATCCTTTTTGGTGGAAGTAAGATTATCTTTTGATGTTAAAAACTTTGGCTAATATGACTGGCTAATATGACTAGCTAATATGAATTGTCAAATTTCCTAACTTCCGACATTGAACGTTAAAAAAAAAGGATCGAAGACATGTCTATATTCACAAGTTAAAAGATTGAATAAAAAATTAATTTAAGTGGACTTCTATTATATGATGACAAAACGAGTATGGTTGTGATTTGTCATGTTGTCCATCTTATAGTAAAGTAAATGGTGAATATGGATACTATATGGCTTGGGACAATAAGTAGAAGAAACAAATACACGGAAGGCGGTTTTTTTTTAAAACAACAAATAGTCGTTAACATTCTCATTACATGTAAGATCGTTATATATTTGCATCAGGTTCAAATCGCACAACTCTTAACTGACAACTATAATTAATCTGTTCAAACATTCTAAACTCTTTGGCTCACACACTGTGAGGTGAACCTTTCACAAATTGAACTATCATTAGGTTCATGCGTTATATTAGCGATCTGCTACTCGAGTCTCACCTCCAATCTTGTCTTCCTCAGGTTGTGACAGATCTGTAATTTGAAGAGGTTGCAGCTGGATTTCTCCAATCAGCGATGAGGAGTGTCTGTTGCAGGAGTATCGAGGGCAGCTCCGTTTTGTTTTGAAGCAGTCCGGTACTGCATGACTCCATCTTTATTCAATGTTGGCCAAATGTATCCTCACCGGATTGCCACAGCTCCATAGTTATGAATTTATGAATTTTTTGAACGTTGTCGCTGGATTTCTCCATAACTCTGCGGTTTTGGCATGGTGCATGAACATAGAAAATACTGAGGACAATTGGCAAGGCGCAAAAGCAATACAAACCATGTTGGCGGTCCAAGCTAAACTTTCGACTATCCTCACAGCACTAAAGCAAGCAAGCAACATGAGGGTCACACGTATGGTCATTAAAACCGACCACGACAATGTTTTTTATATATAAAAAATTTAAACCGTCGATGATGGGGATGTTAGGGAATCGAACCCTTCATATTGATTATCATTTTGGCCAATGGCCTGCATTTGAGTTATCAATTACATCGATATATGAGTTGATCTCACTGACACAGACACTTAACATTACAAATAAAACAAAAGTCTATTGAGGCAGAATGAAGAACAAATGAAGGATAAATATAACCTACGTTGATATTCTATCGTATACCATCTGATTAGTTCAACTTAAACCCACCAACTTGATTTTTTTCACCAATTTGTGATGGCGTCCCACCTCAAACCGGACACAGTAGATACAACATCAAATTTGTAAGGAAGTCCGTAACCCGCTCCAAATTGGACTACCATGTCCTATCTAGTCAAAATCTACCAATCTCTTCTGAATCCCAACATTGGTGTCGCCAAAAGTTAGTATACAAGCAACTTTTAACTTGGATTTCTCCTAACGTAGTTTGGGAACATATTGGAAACCGATCATGTCTACTGAAGAAAGATCACCCAAAAACATAGTTTAGTACGGTCAATCTAATCTAACGCTAAAATATAATACTTAATTTTACATGCCCAATATGACCATTTAAAATATGATTTTAAAAGCTACCCTTCTTTTCTGTTTTGAAACTTAAAATGAGAATAGAACAAGTAAAAATAAAGGAAAATATTGAAAGATTAAATTTATACTAAAAGCCCACCATAGAAAGAAAGAAAAAGAAAAACGGAAAAGGGAAAAGGAGAAATAAAGTAGCAGACTCTTGCAATAACTCTGATGGTGGAGTGTCTGGCGGCGTGTTATATTTCGAGCGTTACCGGCGCTGGCAGAGTGTGGCCATGACCGGTGGTGCGTGGGTGTTTTGTTGGTGCATTCATCTCAATCGTGTGGTCGTTGAAACATCTCCTTGGTGAAAACTTACGGATCTATGAATAGTAATCCCCAAACCTTCAGAAAAATCGTCTCTGATCCCCAAATCTGTCGTCAAAAATTGAAGTGCTCCAGTGTGTACCAAACCGCGGGAGCTATGTGGCTGTCATAACTACAGCCAACCGCGAGAAGGTTCTCTTAGCCACTGAAATCTATGGCAGGTAGATGGTTATGACGTGAGAAGGTTCTCCTGGTCGTTGAAGTTTTGATCCGCTGGAGGGAGAGACTCTGAGGAAGGAAGAGAGTTGGGTGAGAGAGAAGGTGAGCGGCGGCGGTGGCCTCCCTAAGTGGTAGATTTAGGGTTTTCTGTTAGATGGGTTTCTTGGGAAGCTATGTGCTACGCTATGTACAGAAATATCCGGCCACCACCTAACCTTGGTGGTGCATGATCAAGGATTAGATTTGGTTTTCAAAAACTTTATTATTACTAAAGTATTTAGATCTCTAATGGACAAAACACATCATGTATTAGCAAGCATTACCTTCAACTCTAACTATCTTTCAACAAGGTACACAGTAAGAATTCAGCCTCAGAAGAATATGTCAAAGAGGGGTCAAAATGCAAATGCCAAATAGAAAAGTGGAAAGTGTCCTTTTAAAAATGTCTCGGAAAGTATTTAAACCTTGTTTCCTCGTTTTCATACAGCTACACAAAAGATTAATCTGATCAACAAGAAAGCAATTAAAAAAACAATTTCTGAGTCTAGAAATCATGTGAATGAATCAACCAAAATGCAACAATAGCCAAAACCTTTCTTTTCTTTACCGCTATTCATTTTCAGGGAAATTACAGTCTCTATTAAATTTATCTCCCATATGGGATATTCCAAAACACAGCAACAAGAATCATAATTTCATAAACTAATGAATGAACTAGACTAATTGGGAAGAAAATTGTGAATGAACCACCTTATTTTGCTGCCTTCCCATTAGCCACAAAAGAGTCTTCCTTGCAAAAGAAGGGTGATTTGCTTGAGAATCCAAACTGCAAATGCTCTGAGAATCCAAATCACAATTTCCCCATCTCCCAATATCAATCTCAGAAAAATTCCATTTACAAAAAATTATAAAATTCCATTATTCCTTTATAATTTATACAATGAAAAATGCCCTTATTTAGAATTCATTTATTGAGGATATGAAAACAAGAATCAAGTGTTTCAAATCAATGCTTAATGTGAAACATAGTTTTGGGCAACATTGCAATTTCTGAAAATGTTGCACTTATTTTCCATGAAAAGTTTTGAGGATTTTCCATTTATCCAATCAAGTCATAATCGTGTAGTTATGATCATGCAATACTCAATTGCACTATTGAATCGTCAGTTTCAAGTTTCGCCAATTCCAAGATTCTTAGAGGAACAAAAGTGCAAAAAGCAAAAAATTCACTCGGAGGTCCAAATTTAATTCCGCTCGGATGAAATCCTACATTATGGGACCCTAATTTCAATTTCTAGAAAGAATTAATAAAAATGTCAAATATTTGATGGAAATAATTCACGAAGAAAAGTTCCCGTTTGGACTTCCTAACTTCTAAGTTTTCTACATACTACAGGACATGTACTAGCGCTTTACCAAATTCTATTAAACATGAAATTAAATTTTAAAACATATAATATCCCAAGAATACACAATATGGGGTTATTTGGCTATAAAAATGAAGGTGTAATTTAGATTTAGACAACTGTCTATTTTAACAAATTTCTGATCGGAGGTTTTTTGGGTATCCATCGGACACAGTTTTCAAACACGATCTCTATTGAATGTTTAATTGATTGTTTTTTAATATTAAAAATAATGGGAAAAAAACTCTCCTCCGAAAGAGGGAATTAAATTAAATATTGCAAAATAGTATAAATGAAATAGAGCATTTGTTTAGTGTGTGGAAGTACCGGTGCTTAGGGTTTTTAGGATTGGAAAATTAAAAAATTATGTTCTATCCGTGGACCGGAAATCTAAATTTTGGTTAATTCCGTTTCGGCATCAATTTTCCTACCGGTGCTGACACGAAAATTCATTTTCCGTCCAATACTGATTGGGCCGAAAAGTTTTCAGTCCAACAGTAATAATATAGGAACTGGTTTCTCAATCCATGGCACCGGTATAATAAATCATTGTTGTAAATATAATCCATGTCGGGATTAAGTAGCTCCACGCAGCTGCATGAATATTTTATTGGCACCAGTTTATTCAAAACAGCGCCAATTTTTTTATCCGTGCTAATGACTTAGGAAAAATTTCCCCACCTTGCTCTTGGGTTGAAAAAAATGAAGCAACGTCAAACATCTTCCCCATACCCAGTTAGCACCTGTCAGTCGGTTTAAACAACACTGGTTTAAAAGGAGAAAAAAAAACCCAGGTAGGTTTCATCTGCACCATTGATTTCTTTAGTTGATTGAATCTCAACCATTAAAATTTTCCTATATAAATTAAATCTTAAAACCTAAATTTAACCCACCCTCATTACCCTTCCATTATCCTCTCTCTACCTCCTTTCTATCCTCTCCCTCCTCGTCCATCACCTCTCACCCTCCAACCCGCCATCAAGCCCTCCCCGACGACGACAGTGACGTTGATATCAACAACCCTAGCCCTCTCAGAAGATGACCCGACATCGACCATGATGCTGACCATCCCCGATGTGCCTCACTGACGATGACGTCACCACCGACCACGGTGACCACTATTCCCGACATTCGCTATCCTCTCCGCGTGGGTGTTAGTGTGAGATTTTGTTCATTTTATGATTTTTGTATTTTTGTTCACTGTTGTAGATTTTTATTCACTACTCCGTGTGGATGTTTGTGTGAGATTTTGTTCTTTTGTGAATTTCTAATTTTGTGAATTTTGTTATAGTTCGTTATGTGATGTTTGAACTATAAATGAATGACATGTTGTTGGTTGTGGGATGTTGTTTGATATAGTCTAAATTGCCTCAAATAATTGCAATGTTATTGTTGATGATAGTGTATGTGTTTTGTGGTAATGGATTCTATCATACTTTATATATTGAGTACACAAATTTTTGGGGGGAAAAGGTTTATTGTTAAAGTGTATTGTTGTGTATTGAGGCGGTGCCCACTGTGCTTTCACCGTGATTGATGGCTGTTTGGAGCGTTGACTTTAGGATGAACTAGATTAAGATTTACAGGCCTCTTTTGCTTGTTTTGATGATTTCAAGTTAATGTTTATGCCTAGTTTGGGATGAATTTTGATTTTTCCATGGTGTATTGATTGTTGACATTCATGCAATGCCCTTTCACTAATTAATGCTTCTTCCATTATAGAAAGTGCATTATTATTCCTAAAATCTTTCATTTAAAATGTGGAGATTTTGCATTATATGAGTACCAAGTAAACATGGTGTGTTTAACATGGTGTTTTAAACATTAAAACATAGTTAATGTTAAATACTTAGTTAAAACATGGTTATACACACCATGTTTCCTTGGTGCTTAATAACTGCATAAATTCGACATTTTAAATAGTGTTCTTCAACAAATCGTAACGGTGCACAAAATTAAAAGGAAAAGGCATTAGTTAGAGGGCATTGCATGCCAGCCCATTACCATTATTCTAATTTGAAGACGTCTCCTTCTTTAATTTTAAACTTGAGGGTGCCTCATTTTCCACTATTTGATATTTCACTTGTAGTCGTCTCCTTCCAATCGCATTAGTGCTGAATCTTCACTTGACAGCGGATGGGAATCATTTTTAGGTGGTCTCCTATTCATTGAAAAACTAGTGATGAAGAGATATTCTGGAGGTTGGTTGACATAATAAAAATATAACATTTCTTATTATTACTTATTGATTACTTTCATATAATTAATCATTGAGTTATTTTGTTCACAATAAATATTTCCCCGGCAAGAGAAGCGTATAATGGCTAGGAGATAACAAATGTCATGGACACATGGTGTGAACTTTGGGTGAATGTGTCTTCCAAACGATTCGAGACTTATGTGGACATTGTGTATTTCCACGTGTATTTAATTTCAGACATATTTACTTCTTTTTTAAAAGTTATCATATGAATGAATTCCTTTTTTTCCCATTTGTTTTTATTTTTATTTTTTCAAGATTCCTTGCTTAACATCAATTTAAGTTTTATATTATGTGTTCTTGTCTCTTCTAAGTTTCTTCTATGATTTTTTCCTGGTTTTCCATTGGGGGTGGGTGGGAGGTCGTCGTTGTACCTCTCAAAGATACAATTTATAAGTCATAAATGCTTACTAAATACATTTAATTAGATAGTGACAAATCGGGGTCGTCCACGAAGAAGAGAGATTTTCCTAAGGGTACATGCATATAAGGATGGATATAAGCTTAGGTGTGTGTGTGTGTGTGTATATATATATATATATATATATATATATATATAAGAAAGCATGTAAAAGGGGGG
>JAULKM010138593.1:0-18544 GCA_032355605.1 Rubia tinctorum
AGAATAATATAAATTATACAAAACATTAATTATAAATAATCTAAGAAAACAAAGAAATAAAAGGAAGGTATAAAAAAGGAGAATGAAAGAAAACGAAAATGCAAGCCAAAATCAGATTTGGCGTTACAACAGTGACCGCTACCTTTGAAGTTTTACTGTGGATACAGAAGGCATAAACGGTATATATACCGTGCCATTGGAAGAAACCAGTGCTAAATTTTTTTGTCGTTTTCTTCTCAAACGCAAAGATTGCGTTGTTATTGGAGTTGCTCTAAACCTACTTAAATCTTGAAATCTTCTAACAAAAAGATAACAAAATAGATGTTAAATGCTTCGAAAAATACATGAATTTGACATCTAATCAATGTGGTTGCCTGAATTAAGTTTAATTGGCAACATATGAATAAGAGTGGAATAGCTTAATGGATTGTCTGCCATTAAAGCGTCGAAAAGTTCAAGATTTTGAAAAATGGTTAAGAAACGGCAAGGATGAATTTTGGAAAAGATGAAGCAAAGAATCGATTACATGTCTGATACCATGAAAGTAGGTAATTCACCATGTTTGGTGTGTCTGTCATATTTAGAATAAATATAGTACAATGGGTTATGTACATTGAATCTAGACTGGTTTCTATATGTACAACATTAATCATGATCAATCAAAGACCGGTCATGATATTCTATCTACTCTATCAGGAGGGAAAGATTTTCTGATTGAATGAAGAATCCAATTATGCACGCAAGTATTTATAGGCAACAATCAGCTACAATTTAGCATCTAGAAGCTACTGTCAACAAGCTAACCGACTAACAACTTGAGCCAACTCTTATTTTAACTAAGAAAACTGAAAAATGAATCCATAAGTTACAACTTCTAACTGATATCAAACTGATTCAGTTGCTGAACTGATCCTGCAAGTTGCTTCAATTTGAGAGCTTCGTTTTGCTGCTCCTGAAGCTTTAATATGCAGCTCCACCATGTTCTTCAAGCACTCTTAAACCATGGTAGTTAGTTAGATCAGTGTAGATATTTTCTCAGTGTATATATAGCCCCTTGTATGGTAGATGTGATGTCAGATTTTATCAATGAAATTCATGATCTCTTTTCTGGGAGTTCTGCCATGGAGTTTGCCTTTTAGTTTTGTTCTTTGATCAGTTTTCATATTTTCTTCACTGGACCTTTTTCTTTTCTTTTTTCATTTTCTCTTGTTCTTTGGAGTGGAAACCTCAACTATTTGATGAACCGCATCTTAGCATCATAGGGCCTCCTCTGCTTTTCTATAAAGCTACCTTTGATCCCCAAAGTAAGAGGATTCTGGCTTGGCTCACTTCAATACTACCCCAGGAACTTATTCTTCAATTGTAAAGAGGAGGAAAGGAATTCAGTATTAGTGATGTTTATTCTTCTGTAGAGTGCGACTTAGTCCATCATCAATGAAGTGATGATATTTGTTGTTGAAATGAAAGAAGCTGGTGTTAGCATGGACCAACCAGTAGCAGATTCTATTGTAATATTGGATAAACTTAACCAAACCTCCACCAAACTACACTAGTACTCCCTCCGTCCCACCGCTAGCATTTTTGTTTTTGTTTTTTTCATGATATTCTATAATTATGATTTACCGTCAATATCTCTAACTACATATATCAATTCTGCATAAAAGATTGATATTAAGATATTATATGTTAAGATGAATTCAACAATATCTCACATTATATATTTCTTAAAAATATATCACTTTATATTTATGGTCAAAGTTTTTCAAATTTAAATTTGAAAAAGTAGAATTGTCATTACAGGTGGGATGGAGGATCACCGAATGGAAACTTCACCATTGGGCGAAAGTTGTGTCTGGGAAATAATGCAAATTACGTAGCTTGTAATAGCTAAATATACAGAATTGCAAGAAAACGGTATTTTATTCTTCAAAATGATTAAGAAGAGCATGTATGAAGCCAAATTAAGTTGGTACTATGATCTACTCCTTCCATTCCATTATTTTGATCCATTTATTTTTTTACGGTTTTCAATGTTCAGTTTTGACTCTCAATATCTCTATCTGCTTATATTAATTCATCATAAAAATTGATATTTAGAAAATATATGTTAAGATGAAACAAACAATACCTCAAATGAAATTTTTATCACATATATATAAATTTATATTAATAGTCAAAATTTATTAAATTTAATTTCAAAAAAGTTAAGAGTACAGTAGACGGAGGAAGGTACATCAGAGGCAAAACAAGATTCAAGTTGTCCTACAGTTTCATATGGTCACTTTCGTCGATGCATATTGGGAGGCATCAACTTTGATTGAAAATTTTGTGGTACTGTGATCCAACCAGTGTCTGCTCATGAAATTCGAATGTAGATATAGTTGGTATTGTTGTTTATTTGCAGGTCTGTTGCTTGAACCCAAATCGATCATTCTGGAGATCATACTCCACATTGTAGTTTTGCATCTGAAAGCTTCCCAGAATGATTGATGGCCCTGAGCTCATGTCGGCCGACACCATGGTCAAGCACACCGCATCATTAGCACCAACCCCTGCAAAATAGTTGGCTAACGGCAACTTCATCTCCACACCTCCCCTGAAATGGAGCTTCAACTCCGGCAATGTGACCGGACCGTCACGCGAAACGTTGAAACACGGACTTAATCCGGTCAAAGACTCGATGCCGTTGGCTCTCTCATAGTGTTTCACCTGTCTTGTGAATTCCATGACCAGGAGCTGAAGCAGTGGAGAGTTCATGAAAGTAAATGTTGTGCCAGAATCTACAATAGTTCCCCCATTGCCCTCAGAATCAGCCACCAAATGCTTCTGTGGAATCTTTACTTTCTTTCCTCCAACACTGATCTTCCTGAGGCCGACATAATAGTAGACTCCAAGAGCGCGGTTTTGAGGCACGGTTGGATTTTTCAGAAAAGGGGTGTAGCTCCAATCTGCTGCCTTCTTCTTATGGGAATTGGACGCACTGTCGAGTATCAGGGAAGTGCTCTCACCCGTGTCATCAAACCTGTGGGAGAGAAGGCAGTAGGAGAAGCTGCTGAGGCCTAATTGGGTCGGCAGCGATGCGGGTCCCCGCCCGAATCCGGCTATTCCAGCAGGTTGCCGGGACGAAAAGAGAGAGCAGCCCACAAGAAAGGCGTCCACCTTTTTGTGCGGCAGATCCAGAGTCTCAATCAGTCCTATCCCGCCAGTGCTGCCAGAACCGTAAGAGATGAGATATGGCGGGCAGATTTGAGTACAATTGGCATTCATCGAAGGGCACTCTCTACAGCTTGCACTGGGGTCAAAGCCAGGGTGAACCCAACCGCATTTTTGGTTGAGGCACCCTACAATCTCAACTGAGGACGATTGTTTGGGAGTGAAGGAATGGATCCCCTTAGAACCAGCAAATGAGCAGTTTCTGCAGGCGTAGCGTTTGGTACATGGAAACCAGACAAAGTCACTGCCGGTGTCCATAACGAGGGACATGGGTTGCGGTGGGGTGCCGAATCCCAGTGAAATGGAGTAGGCGCCATAGCTGTGAGGCAACAGGGGAGTGGTGGTGATGGCGGAGGTTGTGTGAGGGTTTTTGATGTGGTGGGCTCTTGCTAGAGAAGTGATGGCTAGGTTAGACAGCTTTTGATAAAGATCTGCATCAGAGTTTGTGTAGGAAACAGAAAGAGGGATTGCGATTGGGATTGGCGATGAAGAAATGAGGAGGTGTTGGAAAAGAATTAGCAGAGAGAAAAGGTAGAAAATGCTACAGGAAGAGGGAGTTAAGAAAGCCATTGATTTTCTTCAACTGTGTGCCACGGGGGGCTACAATTCACAAACCTAGAGTATTAGTAGGAGTACAACTGAACAAACAAACAAAGAAATAGTGGGCTAGTGACTTAGTGGTGCATTGTTGTCGCAAGCAAGGCACTTAATATCTGCGGGCCATGGAGGAAAAAACAAACAAAATTTGTTATTTTTGATTGAAGGTACGCTAGGTAAGGCCATCTCTGACGGGTTTCTTTATTTTTTAGATGTCACAGTGATATTTGCTGTTCCCTTCAATTCTTTAAGATTAGTTCTATTATTTTAACACTCGCATTTAAGAGAACTTGATTTTGGTGGTTGATGAGATATATTGTATGGTGATGATGAACTGCTAAATGAGCTCTCAAATTGAAGTTAACACTTCCTCCTAAAAATATTTGCACATGGGTCATTCAACCCCCATTTTAGGCGTAAACTTTCTAGGTTTCCACAAAAATACAGTTGTATGCATAACAAGGACATAAATGTTGGATCTAAAACATTCACAACCACAAAAAAAAACTACTCAACATCTGTATATAAATACATTCATCTAGGTCCAAGTTTAAAAAAAAAATCCTCAAAGCTAGTTCAACATAGAGCCAATGCTGAAGTTGAAACAAAAAAATGGAAGGTGCTGGTGAAGAGAACATCTTTAACTCCTCTCACGAGGATTTGCGTTCATTGGACCAATTATGCGATATTGAGAGGGGACATCTCAGCTATTTTTTGCTGCAACATGAGGGTTATAGAAGGACCTTCTACAACATGCGTCAGCCTCCGTGTGGAATGTGTCGATGCGAACGATCACAAGGTTATTTGCCCTCCAAAGAAAACAACAAAGGTTAGTCCTCCAAATCAATTTAAACACCAAAGTGAAAGGCAAAAAGGTAGTCCAATCATCAACATCAATACAAATAGAGTATTTTCAGTACCATTTCAACAATGGACTACACAACTATTATTTGCTACAACAATGAATGTAAGCAGAAGCATTTTAAGAAAGATGGATTCAAGGGAAGCAATTAAGGAGCCATTCCAATGCTATTAAGCCAAAAATCTCATATGCAAATTAACTCAAAAGGCTGCAATATTACTTTCATCATCAACAACATGATATAGTGACTACGAAAACAACATTCAAAGACATGCATCACGTGGTCCGCATCGATGAGAAATGGTTTTTCCTAACTCAAGTTGGCGAGAAGTACTTCTTACTACCTGAGGAATTGAACCACACCGTACAGTACAAAATAAAAGGTACATCACTAAAGTTATTTTCTTATGTGTTGTTTGTAGACTCGTTTTTAATGAAGACAATGGTGAAATATTTGATGGAAAAATTGGAATATGCCCTATTGTCACCAAAGAGCGACAAGGAAAAAAAAGAAGTAAAAACCGGCCAGCTGGGACGATGACAATAGCACTAGAAAAATCATTAAATAGGGACGTCAAAAAAGAATACATGCTAGAAAAGGTACTACCATCAATCAAGCAAAAATTGCCTTTATTAGCAAGCACAAATATTATTGTCCAACAAGACAATGCAAGGTCTTACATTATTGATGACGATTTGGAATAAGGGTTGAGTAATTTCAGACGGTTTCAACATCTGACTTGGATTCCAGCCCCTCAACTCCCCAAATTTAAATGTCTTAGACCTAGGATTTTTCAGGTCTATACAATCCCTACAGCATAGGACAGTAGCATTTACAATTGATGGACTCATACAAGCAACAGGAAACTGCGTTCTCACAGTTCTAAGCAAAGACCCTATGCAAGATATTTCTCAATTTACAAGGATATATGGTTGAGATCATGAAAGTAAGGAGTTCAAATAGATACAAAGTGCCACACATGAAGAATGATGCATTGGACAGGCTTGGGTTGTTGCCTACAGATTTAGAGGCTGATGGAAATTTGGTGAGGTAATGTTTGCAATATTTACAAAGCATCAACATAGCAGCGGAATTTCATAGATTTATAGAGAAGTTGAAAGAAATATAGGATCAACAAGAAGAAGCTTTATTCACTTACACATGCATGAGTTAAATCATTTTCTTCTTTATGAGATGTTGTATTTTGTGGCTGAGACTTTTAGCATTTGAAAACATAACATTTATTTTGTAAGAAAACATGTTTTATGCAACACTTTTGCAAGTAAATTCCTTTCTTACTTAAATCTATTTCCTTAACACATATAACAAACACCTAATTCCGAGCCAAAGAAATAATACCAGGTGTACTAGTACTACAACAACTCGAGTAGAAGTGGTATGTGATCTAGTTATGGACGATATCAGATGTTGGTAACCAACATGGCAGTAACATGCATCATGTTATGGAAAATGACAATATTTGTGAGTACAACATATCTTGGAGTGCAAAAATGGTACGCAATGAAACAAATCTTATGGTAAGTGAGTCAATGTTAGTGAATCTGACAATGCAACTAAGTTTTGCTTCAAACACACACCATTATCTTCACATATAACAAAATACATGCAAACACAAGGGAAACCACATTATCATTTAATGTTGTTTTATTAGTCAACTATTACTCCATGTACGCATTGGAAAAAACTTAGCATCCCACCCTAACTTCAGCAAGTGGGACACTACAACAAATAAACATAAATAAAAACTAAGTATTAATAAAATTTACGCATCCACAACAAACTTGTGCTCCCTAACATCGGCAAGTGTACAAGCAGGTAATAGGTATGAGGACTTAGTTGTACATACATTTATGCTTATAAGCACATTAATAGAGATGGTTCTAGTCAGTCCTAATGATGTTGTTTCACCTTTTCTTTTCATTTTTTCCCTGGACACATCCCATAACAGAACCTGAAATAAAAGTAATTTCAAAGTCAGTAGACAAACATGTGTAAAATATATCTAGATATATGAAACATAAAATAACAGATACAAAACTTTGAAAAACTAACAAAGATAAATCAAAGTATTACAGGATCTGAATCAATATCCTTCTTGTAAACAACCACGCGTACCAAAAATAATGCTAAAATTTTCCTAAAATGACTGATCGCAAAATACTGATCCTTGGAAAAATGCCGCAACAGATAATCATTAATAAAACTGATCACTTTCAATAAAAAATATGCTTCAGTACTAATATTCAAATTCTGATATGTAAACGGCCACAGACCAACATAAGAAGATGAATATTGGCAACAAATAAAACCTTACAGCAGCACCAGATAAGTTCAAAAAAATTCAAACTTAAAAAGGTAGTAAACTTTACAACCAACATATTGGTCATGATGTATCACTTTTATACTCCACACAATGCAAAAAAAAAAATTCATTCCCATACAACGCTGAAAGCTAGGAAGCACATTAACAAAACTAATTACCACACATAACGAGCTCTTAGGAGAGGCAACTTTCGTACCAGAATATAGTAGCATACAATGATAATAGTAGCACCAAGTGAAACCTGAAACAATGCAAAAAATATTACAGTACCAAAGCATAGATCCAACTAGAAATTAATAATAACATAATATTGTTCTTCCCAATTATAGATCCAACTAGTAATAAACTTAAAAGTAATATTTAGATACAAGTTCTACAAATTCGTCGGGAACATACGAGCCATAATATCGACCTGGTCTTGGTTAAGAACACTATAACCTAAAAATCTAAGTAATGTTTCATGGTAAAAGGGGCAATCTTTGACATGTCGATTTCTTTGTAGGATACCTTTTCAGAGCCGCCACCCTCCTTCGTTAAAGCAGGTTACACCAGGGCACCTTCAATCGACGTCGAGCCTACAATTGACACCACTTACTTAACTATCATTGCGATTTCCTTCAACCCAAGATTTTTTTGGCATCCACGACGGTGAAGCTTGAAACGAACACCACTAATCATGTAAGGAGTGTATTATTCGTGATGCGAGGGACAAAATCCCCGCTGAACATGGTCTTGAATGCATCGACATGTATCTAACCGTCGTTAAAAGTCGCTAAATTTTAGGAACAACTGTAGCAAACTCTTTCATTTTTGATGCATTTGATAACGTCGAGTTTGTTTTCGGCAGCTCAAAGAAGTCAATCGGAGAAGGGTTTTCAATGTAGGAACTGGGGTTTTCAATGGAGGGACTGGGATTGTCCATGAAATTTGAGGAGCTATGAGAATGTAGGTGGGAGGGAGGGCGTAGGCGGGGTGACTGCTAAACAAATGGGAGAGAGTTATGAAACTAAGGTTTGAGAAATGGAGAGGTGGTTTTTCATTATAAAGCTAGGGTTTTGAGGTGGTTGGGGAATAAAAGCTTATAGGTGGTATGTTTTTGGGCTGAACCACAAAAAAGCGAGGCAATTATTAAGCAAAATTCATGCTTCACTCTTATATACTGGAGTCGGTAAGTAGGTTTGGGTTGAGAAAGTGAAAATGTTTAAGGGCAGAGTGGAACATTACACGGGAAAATTTGAGAAAATGTGAAGGGTGACATTTTTTTTAAAATTTTGTTGCTCCACTCCACAATAGGGTATATTGTAAGTGAGCCAATGTTAAAAAACCATAGTAATAGAATAATTGAACAAATCTTAGAGAACCATAGGGAGTATAATGTATTTACTCCAATGATTCACTTTATATCTTACTCTTAAATATAAAAAAATCTTAAGATCTTTGATAAAACATAATTTTATTAATTAAGTAATCTATTATTATATTATGAAATAATAAAAATAAATATAATTAATAGAAACATCATAAATAAATACAAATTATAACATTAAATAAACTAATTTATTTTAGTTTAATGCTTATATACTCTCTTCATGCTGTATTATCATAAGTAATAATTTTGATACATTTCATCAATAAAAAATATTATTTTATCAAAATTGTGTATTTTATCATCTTGTTACAATATCGAATTCAAATATTAATACAACATTTAATCTCAATTAAAATGTAAGTTAATTATCCTTTTTAATATTATTTTCTTTTTGAAATATGATTAAAATTATTGTTTATGTAAAATTAATATTAAAACACAAAAGAATAAAACAATTGATATAAATTATTAGTTACAAATAAATTTTTAAAAAAATCAAGAACGGAAGGAATAAAATAAATAATTTTAAAAAACAAAAGCATGAGAAAGGAATGAACAAAAAAATTAACTAAAAAAGGAAGGAAAAAACAAGTAACAACGTCGCTACAAAGTACGACAAATATGGCATTTCACTATAGCAAAGCGGAATGAAAATGCTAAAAATAGCGCTTGATGCGTTCATTTTATATAGTAGTTTTAAGACATTTTGGACTCAATTTTGTGCATTTTTGTACTTTAGATCTTGAGTTTTGCCTTGAAATTCTCTTAGGGGACTTAAGAACGAGTTGTGTGCCCCTAATACATTTCTAGGGAATTTTTTTGTGACAAGGCAAACATTTTGAAGATTTGAAGACTCTATTTTGAGGTTTGATGATTTGAAGACTTGAAGAATGAGGCTTGAAGATGAAGGCTACACTTAAACAAGAGAAATGAAGTTTCAAGATGCACCTTTTGTACCTGTCGCGGCAAGTGGAATGCATCTTACTGCATGTGATGACATCTGTTGCAAGGTGCAAGGATCCGCCCACGACTCGCGACAACCCTGCTGCAAGTGGCATATTTTATAATGTTTTGGGTACTATAACACTTCTATCCTCTCATTTCCTATCTTCTTCAGCCTGTAGCTTTCCTCTTCGAAGCCCTAGTTTGTGTTTTTTTTAAATCTATTTTCATCTTTATTAATGTTTGATTTGCTTATGAATACTAGTATGAACTCTTGTTACTAAACTATCTGATGAGACGTGAATTTGATGTTTTCTTAGTTCAATTAACATCCATTTTCAGCTTGTTTTGTTGGTGGTTAGTTTGATTATTAGGTGTTTTACAAAATATAGGTTTAGAATCACCTTGTATGGTTATTTTCCCTCATTTCAATAGTTTGTAAGCATGTGGTGTCTAACGTGTTCTACCTTTATGATATGGTCGATTCATATATGTTTTGTGTGCATATTTGGAGACTATCATGAAGAAGGTCATTAGAAAGGATGGTAGAGGATTGAAGAAATCTAGTAACAAGAATGATAGAAGAAGGAAGGTCACTTACAATTTTGTAGAATATAAAGTGAAGAAAGAAAAGTAGAGGATGAAGAATGATCAAATTTTTGAATCCGAGTTATGAGAATGATCCGAGAAGAATTAGTATCCATGGATAGCAACATTGAATTTGTATTTGCGAGTACTATAAAAATGACTACAAGAAATCCCAAAATGGATCAACGGTTCACCAAGGGGAAGCAAAACAAAAAGAGCTGAGAGCTGGACCACACTCTGTCGCGAGTCGGGGGAGTGGGGGATTGTCAGTGGTAGCGAAAATCACCCTGCAACTTGCTTTTTACTCATTTTTTAAAAATTGTTTTACTATAAATATCACTTCATTCACTCATTCCTTATCCCTCTTAGCCCGAAAAACCTAGGTTTTACACTTATTCTTCAAATTCTTCTTGTTTCTTTGTAGATTTTTGTTCTTTATTATGAGTTTTGATTATGTAGCCTATTTTTCTACTTGGGAGCAATCGATTGAATCTTCCAAACCCATGTAGTAAGAACCTTTATTTCACTCTTTCTTGAATCATTTGTTATTTAGCATCTATTGTGTTTTTAATGTAAATGTGTGCTTCATTTATGCTATGGGTTGTTTGAGAATATGAAGTGTTTGTAGGATTAAGTGTTAGGGTGTTTGGAAAGTGTAAAATTTCTTAGCTCTTTGACATGAAAATCCAAGAACATGGAATTAGAACTTTGTTTTTGTATAATGTTATGTTAATCTTGCTAAATGAATATGTTAATGTTGATTGTTATCATATTTATCCTACGGTGGCACTAACACTGCAAGAAACAAGACCTTTTACCTCGGTTCTAATGAACCTTCTACCTCGATTAGGAAGAACCGAGATAAATACAACCCGAGTAGGTATGTTTTATAACTCGGTTTAGAACCGAGATAAAAAGAAACATTTAACTCGGTTTTTAACTGACGTCGATAGGTTTTGAGACCAACGTCGATCAATGGTAGTTGGCCGACCATAGTAGATCATACTTGTGACATTGAAAACACCGACGTCAGCATCCATATGAAAGAGACGTTGGCCATAACATGAAGACATATGATGGCTTAGGAAATGGTGCGACAAAGTCTAAGTCGATGTCGTTCATATAAAAGCGACACCCAGATCATTAACAACAACATCGCTCGCTGACGTGGAACATTAACTAATGCGACATCATTTTCTGAGGCCGAAAAAAACTAGCGGTTCATGCGACCTCGGTCAAGTGTCATTTTGGCTGTGAAATTCTGCGACATCACAGATGAAACAGTGAGACATCGTTTCTCGTACAGTATTATAATGTTTAATATTTGATGACACAACATATCGTCCATCGATAGCAATTACATTTTATTTACAAAATCTGAGATTACCAATACATTAAAATACAAAATATTTCCTTGAAATTGGCAGACTGATTGTATTGATGCTTCTTTGTGTACGGTGTCCGACATGATCAATTAAAGGAGGACTACCGAAATGACAAGTCCGTTCTGGATGTTCATTATTAACTCTCATTATCCGATTACACCAGATACACATGTAATGATGGATGTATAAATAATAAAGTTGAGAGCGTGTGACATAAATCTTAACATGGAATGCGGGAAAGCGATGTCGCTAGGTTAAATGACAAAATTAACAGTGTCTGAATGACGAATGTCGGATATTCATGTGTTTTCCAGTCAGTTTCTGCCAAATACGACTTGGGTAATCATTCGGTTATATCTTGTACTTGACAATGCACTGATCGACGTTGCACATTCAACCTGTGTTCATACTAAAATTTTATTATTTTCTACAGTCAACCCTAATATCAGCCTTTAAAACATGACATGATATTAGGAACATAATCAATATACACTATATAATATGTAACGTAGTCAACATATTTAATGAAAATATTCAATCATTGTTCAATGGAGAAAAAAACATATAGAAGGTATGTTCATAAAAGTTCTAAATGAACATGGAATTAAGAGAAAACCACCTCAATTAATTTGATCCCGGAGATGCTCAATCCTAGTATACCTGTTGATGTTTGGGGAAGAGAGTTGATTGGATTCTTGAGTAGAGTTGAAATGTTGTGAATGGAGAGGAAGGCGTGGAGTTAGGGTAGGAAGAAGTGAGTTGGAGATGAGAAATTAATGGGTCTTGTTGCGGAATATGATATAAATAAGTTGGGTTTGAGGGGGAAATTTTGTTCAAAATTTTGGCTAAATTTTTTGTTTTCCGCTGGAAATTTCAGTTCAACCGACGTCAGTTTAGCATTGGTCAATGGTTCGTTATATGCGAACCTTATGTGACTTTTTTATATGTGCCAGAGTATAATTTTCAAAAATTATCAAAAAAATTCGTTGTTAAGATTGCGGGCTCACCGATGACCTGTTTATGCCAAACAGGAAAAAAATACTCCTGTACATGTGAATAACAAGTTGTTATCTCCAATTTTGGATTTAGAATTCTCCCAATTTCTTGTAGGGACTTGAGTGCAAAAATGAAAAAAAATAACCGGTATTCCAAAACTTAATTATGATATATTCAAAAATAACCTTGGTCACCCACAACTTATACACTATGTCGATATTAGAGATACTGGTCTTGTCCCCAGATTGACTTCGAGCAGATCTTCCCAAATGATCCTTGTATACATACTTATGAATAATCATCTGCAATATACTGTAGAACACGTGCAAGCACTCTTTTAGAAATTATGGTCATGAAGAAGATGGAAAATGAAATTTCATTAGATTCTATTTGGTGGACATTATCATTCTCATAATGCTGATAGTGAGGGTTTGAACACAATTTTAAGAAAAATGATGAATGATTACCCCGGTTCGCGCCACTGTTAGACAGTATGCATATTTTTGTTCGGGTGCAGAATTAAGAAGTGTAGCAAGCATTCGAGGAAGTTGAGGGTCACAACATAGTTTTCTTAAAGTTTCGTCATACACTGTCTAAGGAGATTGTGGTCTCCTTCCATTAACAAGAGCATGACAAAATCGGAACTTCGTTCACGTGACTTGGTGAATTAGATAAGGGTGTCTCCAGTTTTGCATTGCAACTTCTCCCACTTTGTTGGAGAGACGTATTTCAAAAAATTGAAAAGTAAACCGACGCGCCCAAATCGGATTCCAATCTTCATTCTTGAGACCTTTGCTATCCCCATTCAAACTAATTTATGATCCCCTAATAGTGATAATGAAATTGGTATGATCCGATGGAGACTTCAACAAAATATTCCGATTAAACATTACATACTAGTTAGTAATCATATACTATATTATTAACTCTAGGCTCTGTATTAAAACTTTAATGAAATTGATGGTTGGATTTTTCTTATCTTCTATTTTTTTTTTAAACCTAGAATATGTAATTTCATTCGACTTTGGTGAAGTGGAATTAATCTCCCAAATTAACAACACTCATAGTCAAGGTATTAATGGAATACTAACAAAAACGAGGGAAGAATACCCCTGTGACCTTGATACATAAGTCGTAACAACATGATTGTGACAATATGATTTAGATTATTGACTATATCCAATTTTGCATCTTTTTGTCCCCCACCATCTTGAAGGGATTTAATTGTAAAAACAGAAAAGTTCACCGGTTGTGTTGAAATATATTCTGATCGAACCGGACGTTAATGAAGTTCATTGACATTTACAATATCAATTATTAAGGTCTAATTGACTTTTTACCATTGTTAACATCATTTATGTTCATTTTGGTCAGACTCGGGCCCAGTTGATTTGCTAGTGGGCTGGATTTTGTAGCCTAATATATCCATGACCGACGTCAGTAGTATGTCCGTCAAAATTTTCAAATAACGACTTACAAGCGACGTCAGTTATGCAGGAGAACCATTTGATAAACCAGTGGGCTGAAATGGTTAGGACCACAGTTAGACAAATCAATGTCACAATACCGTCGGTGTTGTATCACTTTTGTTGACTTGCATGCTACGTTGTATTGGGACGAAATACACAAGGCTCGTAACGACTATATATGGACCCCACCTCATACACTAATTTAAACATTCAACTTTCCCTTGAATTCCAATAGTCCTCCTGCCCATCCTCTCAAAGGTATGGTTTCTACATGTGGCTGTTTTACTTTTCTTTTAAAATTTACTATTGAAATTTTATTGTATAAGGTGTGTGAATGTGTTATTTGCTTCATGTAAGGGTTGTTCTGGGGTGTTAGAATGTTGATTAGATTGTGGCTAAATTTTTTTGGTTTAGCTGCTCTCTATTTACTAGTTTTCAACTGTTGTTAGAGTCTCCCCGTTTCATGAATGCGACGTCGCCTGTCAATTATTCCTACTTTAGTTAGAACGACAAGTGTACGACATCGCTTGTTCATAATTTCTTTAGTTCATCTCGCATATGACGTCACAGTTTTATCGGTTAGCCATCTAGTTTTACCGAACCATGTGCCACGTTGCTTACTCATAATTTCTGTAGTTGATCCAGCAATGACGTCACATATGTATCGGCTAACCATTCGATTTTACCAAACCATATGCGACTTTTCTTATTCATAATTTCTGCAGTTTACATAGCATATGTCGCACACTAATCGGTTAACCATTTGGTTTTACCGAACCATGTGCGACTTTGATCTGACATTATGCTTTCATATATTAATTGATTAACATATTACATGAATTTATTTGTAATGAATCATCAAAATATGAAATTCAGGAATCATGTCTAGTAGCGCTGGTTCGCGCCATTCCCTCATTGCGGTGAGTGATTTAATTTTTACATTTAAATTGTGTTTTCTAGCTTGTATTACCAATATTCAAATCTAATTTATATATATTTCCTTGATTAACATATCCGTAGTAATTCGGAAGATGAACGTCCCCGAACTACATTTGGTAACATCGTTCCTCATTTCATCCACACTCTGACGCAAGCGAACTTCGAAGAAGTTACCATACTTGTAATTAATCCCAGTCCCTAGCCATATTGTGTAGATCCTACCACTGTTAACGTTTCCTGCTGTGCTCAGGTGCAACGGAAGAGAGTACCACATGCATTACTTTAGGAACTGGAAGCTAAAGACCTTGACACAGAAGGGTTTTGAGAAATGTCTTGTTTGAGAAATTTCTTGTTGGAGGGGAACTCAGGAAAGGGGACACACTCTATTTCGACTTGATCAATGGTTTTGGCCCTATAGTTTTCAATGTCGAAGTTCTTCCCTATTGATATAATCAGCTATTTTGCATATACTTTGATCATAACATTTATATTAAATGTGTTAATTCGTATTTGGAACACGATTAGTATTGTTGTATTATGATATTTAACTTTTAATTAATAATCTTATTGTTAGATATATTATTTTAATGTTGTTCAATCCTTAATATTTAACCTAACATATACACAAAGTTTTAATAGTAGTATCATTAGCAAAAATAACAAAAATATTATTGGGTATTATTGCAATCAATCTTGAACTAACAAATTTGTGTTGCGATTTAAAAAAAAGTAAACTCGAACTGTTGGCCGGCTGTTTGGTGGGTCAAAATTGTTAGGCCCACCAAAGTCTGCGACGTCGATAACTGGTCGACACCATGTCTCCTGAACCGACGTTGGTGCGACGTCGCATACATCCAGACAGACAAGACAATGTTTCCAACGTCATTTCAAAATAGGTATAAATAAGGGGGATCCTGAAAATCATATTAATCATCTACTCACAAGTTTCGTGCAAATTCCAACAGTCTCGAGTTTCCTCCTCATCTTCTCCACTCGGGAAAAAGGTTTGTTCTTCCCTATCTCCCAACACCCTTTTTTTAAATTCTTACTTTAAAATGTCAGATATGTGGTTTGTAAATGTGTTTTGATGTTTTGGCTATCTAGTTTTATCTCATATTTGTGAGAGTGTGAACTTTCTTTGAGTTTAAACATAGGTCCAATGTTTTGGTTTGTTGGCAAAGGGTTTTTGTTTAATATGATGTTGATTATGCTTCATTTTTCCTGGTTATATGTGCTTCTTCCCATAGCTTTCTCTGATATTTGCAACGTTGCTCATCTGTTTGCCACAAATCAGTTTATGCCATTATAGTGCGACGTTGCATATTCTTATTACCAACAACTTATCTTAAAGTTTGTGACGTCGCACTATTATTGGGTGTCCTTCGGCTTTAATGAAATGTTACCGACATTGCATTATGACATCTAATTGTACAATTGTTATGCATATGTGACTTCGGTCTTATTTTGGTTTTGTCTTTGGCTTAACCGATAACTATGTGAAGTCGAATGTCCATGTCGATCATCCCACTAGTTTGGGCTAACATGAACCTTCGACGGCATTGCCGAGGTCGCAATTTGCACTCCATAGGGAAGTTCGCACTTAACATTTTCCCTTTTGATGCAGTACTGATGGCTGGCGAAGTATCGTTTAATCCACCATTTTTCTAAGTCTTTCATAAGCGTACATAAATATTTACTAGCTGACACATTTTCACACTTTATATACAACAACTAATTACTTTTTGGTTTTCGTGCAATTCACCAAGCCTATTTTGTTTTCCATCAACCATCACACGATGTTCTTGATAGCCCCCATTTCCATTGTACTCTCAAGCAGCAGAACTTTGGGAAAAACCCTACTTTGATAAAGCTTTTTAAATAAATTTGATTTTTTATTCATATATATATATGCGTATTTCTATTTAATTTTTTTGTGACTCTGTACATCCTGTGTGAGATTGTACCACTCTTGCCAGCTCAGAAGATTCTCGTAGTGTTGAGGTACCACGGGGCAGAGTGTAATATGAACTACTTGGGGCAAGTAGGATCAAGGCCCTTTCCTCGAAGGGTTTCGGCGAATATCTTAGGGAAAACAATCTATGACCGGGGACACTTTGTTTTTTGAGGTGATACAAGTTGGGGGGCCAATCATCTTCAAGGTCATCATTTTCCATGGTGATTGAGTTTTTTGTATTTTCACTTATGTTGGAAGTTACACAACTCTATTTTGAATTTATGTAAAACTTGTATGGATATTTTCATGACTATTGTTTTTCAAATAATTTAATTATCTTATTTGAACATTATATAATTAACTATGTACATGTGCAATTTGATTTGTGCATGATTTTATAAGACCATTTTATAATTCTACAATTAAAAACCATTGAACAAAGGGTGTATTGGACGTTTACAAAAGCTAATTCTTATTTCTATGGTGTTTGTAGCACAATGACTGCTAGCTACTGTAATGCCTGGTTGTCCTTTTACATACCCCTCAATTAATCGTGATAATGGGATATTAGGAGCAGAGAGACACCAAAATGGGGAGAAGTGCATATCTTCTATTTTCATTTTATTCTAATACTGTCAAATTCTTTACTTTACCGTATCTTTTACATACCTGCAACTTTGGTCAATCGGAACACATATCGGCGTAAACGACGTTTAGTGAAATTGGTCAACCAATTGAAACCACATGTGTGACGTCGCACATGTTTCAGTAACATTATTTACTTCAATTTTTAACCTTTTACATCGGTTCGCATAATAACCAAGGTAAAAAGGAATTATTTACCTTGGGTTTTTTTATAACCGAGGTAAATAATGTCTTACTTCAAAATAAAAAATAACCGAGGTAAAAGAACTTTTTACCTCGGTTATTTGGTGTTAACAAAAAAATGAGGTAAAATGGGTGAACTAACAGGTCATTTTTCTTGTAGTGAAAAATGTTGAATATTGAATGTTGACCTTCCTAGGTTAAAGCTAATGAAGGCTTTGGTTGGTAAATGGCTAGGCATTTGGTAGAATGCTTGTATTTGTACTTTTATAGTGTTGATCGTCTAAAGTGATCATCAATGAGGTTTGCAAATAGTCGTTGAACGTTGTGAATGATGTGCCACATTCATATTATATTTTTGGCACATTCGAAGTCTAATTTTGTAATAGATTGGGGGTTTAATTTCAAGTAAAGCGACATTTTATCAATTAGAGGGTTAGGATGATATTACATGTTTTAAGTCATAATTCTTTGATTAATGAAGTGTTTTGAAGATCATTTTGAGGACTCTTTTTGTAAAGTTCGAGTTTGAAGAGTTCGGGATTGAAGAGGCAACAAAAGTTAGAAGAGAAGACAAACTAATCTAAAAATTGGTAGAAGCTGGGCTGAACACTTGACACTGGCCTTGTCGAATTGACACTGGTCGTGGCCACTGACTGTGTCAAATTGAGACTGGCCGTGTCAAAGAGCCCAGCAGCCATTTTATTGCTTTTCTCTTTTAATTTTTAGACTATAAATACCTCCTTCTCTCCCCCATTTGAAGAACGAATTTTCTTCTCTTCGAAACCCTAGTTTGCATTTACTCTTCCATCTTTTCATCTTTTCTCCAATTTTTACCATGGATTTTTGAGCTTTTGTTATGGATTTAGCTAATCTAGGTTAAATATACTCTTGGAGCAATTGGTAAGTATTTCTAGTATGAATTTGTGAGATTTGATTTCTCCTATTTTGTGCTTTGATTATTAAGTATATTTTGTGCTTTGTTGTGTAATTAATGCATGATTTAGACTAGGATGATCAACTAGTTGATGATTGTGGGTTAATTATTTGCTAGGTTTTT
>JAULKM010138603.1:0-18543 GCA_032355605.1 Rubia tinctorum
TATATTCAGCATCTTGATTTCTTTCTTCTCCTTGTCTCAAGTCCTCCTCTTCACATCACTTTTCTTTAATCCTTCTAGTTTTCCAAGCTCAAAAGAAGGTCTTCAAATCTTCAAAGATGGTCTTCAAAGTCTTCTGACATTTTCATTGTCACACAAAATCCCATAGAAAAGTAATAAAAACACAAAGTCATTCTTAACGTATCTTAGATAATTTCAACTCAAAATAACACATTTAGAGCACAAAAGTGTACAAAAGTTAATCCAAAAAGTCCCCAAAATAACCATATAAAATGGACACATCAGGCTTCTCCCTTTCACTAGCCTCCACCACATGACGCATTGCATTCTCCACCGCAGCAACAGGTTGAGCGGATGCAGGAAGACAACTTGCACAATAAGTTTCCACGCCCGCCCACAAACTTCTACCCTGACCGCAGGGCATGATCTTAGACCACAACTTATTCGTCTTGCGGGGCCTGTTGGAGATGGATGAGGAGATTGATCATCTCTCATCTAGAATCTGGGACATGCAGTCACACTTTGGTGGTTCCCAGGTCCCTGATCCCGGGGCACGAGGCGTAGAGAGAGCGTCAAAGAAACTAGAATCTGGTTGACCAGTACAGACAACACTACTCGAGAGGTGGTAGTTCTTCCTCCCATGAGGTGGTAGTTCTCCACTTTGATTTGTATTATTTTTTCCAGGACAACTTATTCCTCCCTAAGGGGTGTAGTGTTTTAAGTGTGGGGAGGGAATTTAGCATTAAACTTGCCTTGATTTTGGATGCCTATGATTTTATATGTTTTTGGTTTTGGATTTTTTAAAATATATTTGGATGCTTTTAGTAGCCTTGACATGCGGAAAGATGTTTGCTAATTTTGATTGGAATTTTTTAAAATTAATTAAATATATTTTTTTGAAAAAATAAAAAATGGAAAAGGAACAAAATAAAAAGAAAACCCGCTAAGTTGAAAATTCGAGAGGGCAAATTAGGAAACATTGGAGGCCTGGATAGGCCATAAACCCAAAAGGGTGTCCTAGGCAAAAATGAGAGGATAAAATGTGTGGGTGAGATGTGAGCTAAAGAAAAATGATGTTTGGCTAGGATGAAAACCCAAAGGAGCTCCTATGAAAAACGAGAGAAAGAGAGAAAAAATTATAAAAAAAAATGTTACAATTCTACTCATTTGCCAGTGTTTGAGTCATAAGGTTGCAGCTGACATATGGATGGATCGGGTAGCCTAACATCGTCGAACTTCTTGGGATTGTGTAACTTAGCGAGGAAAACGAAGTAGGTTTATGAAATTCTTGATTCTTGGTATGCTTCATTTTTGGTTTGATATCGAAATATATGCTTGAAATTTTGATATGTTTTGACTTCAATTGATGCCATTAGATTTTTTAATTATCAATTCGGGACATGGAAATATTTGTATGGGTATTAGAGAATTATAGGTGGTATATTTGGGATTTATGAATTGGGATTGTGTGTGAAAAATAATTTTCATTTGTTCTAAACTGTGGGATTTGTGATATTGAGAGTTTTTGTGAGATATTGATTGTAAGAATATTAGTATTAGGATGTGAATATGTGAATATTTTTGCATGCTTGAATCTTGTCTTACTCAAGGACGAGTAAGATTCAAGTGTGGGGTGGTTTGAAGTGTCCATTTTATGTGGTTATTTTGGGACCTTGTGAACTTATTTTACGTATATTTTTGTGCTCTACATCCTCTATTTTATCTTAAAATTCTCTTAGGAGAACTAGGAGAGACCTTTGTGCTCTTCTCACTTTTCTAGGGAATTTTGTGTGACAAGTTAATAGTTTGAAGATTTGAAGACCAGAAAGACTACCTTTGAAGACCATGAAAACCTGAAGACGTGAATAAGAGATGGTTACAACTTAGACAAGAAGAAGAGGGCAATTAAGAGCATCCAACTCTATCTGTCGCAAGTCAGGAGGCATGTGTCGCGAGTTACTACAAGCCGCTGTCAAGAATTACTTTTTTGACTTTTTGTACAATAAATAGCATCTTATCCTCTTTCCTTCACATACTTTCTCTGCTCAATTTTTGTAACTTCCAAACCTTAGTTTTTCTTATTTTTCATCTTATTTTAATCTTAGATTATGTTTCAAACATTGTTGATGTTTAATATGAATTCTGGTAGGTAAACTTATTATTGGAAGCAATTGATTAAGGCTTCCAAGCCTCTTATCCTGAGAACTCTTTATGCCTACTTAATGGTTTTTCTATTGTGAATTTGTGGAGCTCTGAATATTTTTTTTGATAACATTAATGTTGTTAGAAGTTTGAGAATATGCATTGCTTGTATGATTGCTTGTTAGGGTTGGGAAACAGTAGCTAAGTTTCCCCTATTTTGTTATGGAATCCAAGAGCATGAGTTAAATCTTCTAATTGGGTTGATGATGTGATAATTGTTAGATGAATGTGATGATGTTGAACTCTTTGTCATGTTTGTTTTATGTAGCAAATAGGAGAGGTCTGTTAACATTAAACGTTGTTGACTAAACTTGTGTAAATGCATAAATTGGTTCAATGCTTAGACATGGTGTAGTGTTTATAAGTGTTACCAAACTTGTTGATTCTTTGTACTCAATGCCATTAATGGGATATCTTTAGCCGTTTCTCGACTAAAGGGGTCATTAGTGAGTTTTGCCAAGAGATGTCAAATTCACTCTTGTAAACTACAATCAAAGAAGATTGGAAGATTTATCTTCACGAAAAAATGTTAAAGTAGTGAACAGGTTGTAGATTCAAGGATTGATAAGAGGTTTGGAAGTGAAAATTAATTGCACCCAAGGTCCCCATAACTTGTGATTTAATCTCTTTCTAGTATTTTGATGCATATTTAATAGATTTACATCGCTTGCTAGTTGTCTTGTATTTTAATTCGTAACTTGGAAAAACCAACCAAACCACCTCCCCACCCCGCTTTACCTGCTTTCTTATATGTATATATCTATATTTAGTTTAGTATCCACCCTATATGAGTAAACCCTTAGGAAATTCCTTCTTTCTCGTGGACGACCCTGATTTGCCACTATCTACTTAGTTATAGTTAGGAAGCATTTGGGCTTATAAACTGTAACTTTGAGAGGTACAACGATGACCTCCAACCGCACAAACTGGTGAAGGAAAGACACCTTAACGGCGTTGCATAAACCGAGGCTCTCTTTTTTTGCAACGTCGACCATACAAAATGACGTCGTAATTAAAACCCTTGCACTGACAAGCATGGGACAATGGCACCCTAGAGCATGCTATGTCGCAAACCTTTATCCGTGACGTTCATGTCCTTTGTCTGCGTTGTCGACATTGACGATGTTCCACCAATTGCAGTCCCCTCATCTGCCTTCTTCCTATCATCATCACTTTTTATGCACGCAGATGTCGTTCTGAATGATGAGGAAGCACAACCTCCAATCGTCAGCATTTTTGTTTGAACAAACATCGATCACAAAATACCGACATGGATAAAAAATCGAGGTAAAAAGTATTTTTTTTACCTCAATTCAGAACCGAGGTAAAAATGTACTATTTACTACAACAATATTTACCTCATTTTTTTAGGACTAAAAATCGAGGTAAAAAATCATGTAGAATCGAGATAATAGGTGTTGTTTCTTGTAGTGTGAACTTGTGCCGGAACAAATTTTATATTTAATTTTAATTAAACAAAAATATTTACTAACCCCTTCAGCTTTTTTCACACTATGTCCAGAGTGAAAATCACGAAACAATATTTTTTATCGATGAATATTGGACAATGAATTGAATTAAAGTTAAAGTACCAAGCCTTAACTATCCTTCTTTGTCCTTTCCCATATCTTTTCACCAATTTTGATGATTTTCCTCAATTTATATGAGCAAATGTTTCACCAATTTTGATGCAGAAATAGATTTCCAAAATTTTCTGTCAGTATTTAAACGCCTTGACCATCTCGCTCCCATTTCTATTTATCAGTGTTTGCGGAATTAGCTTTCCTCATTTTGTATGAATATTTGAACAAAATAAACAACATATAAACATAGAAGGAGAACAAATTGTAGATTTGTAATTGTCATTGTTAAAATTAATTGATAACAACTCATAATTCTCTATACTTTCATAGAAAAGGATGACTGACCAGCAAATTTGGATTAAAAAGTATATGTTTTACATATATGTTACTCCCAATCATTAATTTTAACGGGAGGTTTAACACCATTGGTAATATAGAAACCATCTTCTCTGATTGTCCAAATACATTTGGCATGTCCCATTGGATTTGACAGCCAACAATGATTCTCCAACATCCGCTTGTCAAAAACAGCAAATGATCTTTGCTTATTACCCCACCAGAAATGACAATAAAATTTTGTTTGTACAAAAAATGTATTCTCATTAAAATACCAGTACCATTCTTCTTGTGGAGCAAGAGTCTTATACCCCAAGTCATCATTTCCAGACCAACAATGACCCCGCGTGCTTTCTTGAAGCATGTTCGTCACATGAACTTCATCGGTGTGCTTCTTGCCGGTGACATAATTAAAAGTCAAGAGAAAAGATAAAAAGACAAAAATAAAAACTTCAGTATATGCTTTAGTCATTTTGAATTTTTGTGATTGCTTGTATATTTCTTTTCCAATTCATCCTCAATATATATAGTGTTTGCCATATTAAAAGTCAATGAAAATTATTATGTCATCATAGGAAAAATTAATGACTTTTATTATATTTGATGCATTTTTCAAGATTCTCTTAAATAAAATTATTTGAATATTTATTATTGATTATATTCCTAACTTTGACTTTTTAAAAAGTATAGCACTTTAATAGTAATATTTTTTATGTATATAATATGTTACAATAATCTTAGATGGGTATTTTTTGTATCATATTTTTAGGTCATTTAATTATCTATATTATATATATGGTAAAGAATGTGTCTTCCCAGATTGCCTAACGACATATCAGACTTTAATAAATCCTTCTTTTTTAAGTTTTTGTGTTGGATAATGATAAGGACCATGCCCAAATTAAGTAATGGGTCTGTATTAATTATCCCACGCAGGTCTCAAACAGTAAGCATTGATACTGCATTTATGGGATGGCAACGAAAAATATGGGAGAAATATATGCTTATGAATATGTAGTATAAATACGAGGTATGTATTCATTTTTTCTTTCATTCACTCTTTTATATGCTATTAATGCTCTTTGTTGACTTAAGCATCAAAGGATTTACCCCGGTGATCCCCTTAGGGTTGGGTTTCTTACAGGCTACGATCCAGGAGCTCGTGTGTTCATTTGATTTCGAGACGCATCAATTGGCATGCTTGGTGGGACTGAGTGATTCAGATTGGAATTCCTTGGTTTATATCTACAATTACTCGAAGGAGTGAGAGATTGAGATTGAAAAGAACAGGAGCCGATGATGAAGTGCAGTCGAGAATGAGTGTTATGGCCAATCCCTAGGAATCGTAGGTTGTCGAGCCTGATGAAGTTAGAGCACCAATGATTGAGTAGGGAATGATGCATGTCTCGACCACTGAAAGGATTCAAGTTTCGAGTGGGCCTGATCCAAAAATTGTTGAGGCCTCTCGAATGAATTTGGTCGAGCTGTCGAGACGCCCGGAAGGTTTACGTGGAACAATGAGCTGTGAATACAGACCCTGTCTAGAGTATGTTGGCTGGTTCGCGTGATGACAGAGATAAGCAATTCAAGAAAATTTCTGGTGATTCCTACATTGAGGCATATGAACGAATTATCCAAGAGAATCAGAGCATGGGAATGATTAGATCTCAACAGAATTTCACGCAGGTGGCGAACGTTTTGGTTGCTGCAGGATATCGAGTTACTCTTCCCCCACAGGGACGAAGGAATGATATGGCATGTTGAAATCTCTGGAGGCTCAAGGATATGGAAACATAGCAGCTAGTCAGGGGCCTTACAACCCTTATAGGTAATAGCCGATCTATCTAGGGGGTATGTAGCCTTGGGTACATTATGGTTACATAGGTACTCAGCAAGTGTATCCAATGCAGTTTGGAGGAAATGAGAGTGGGTTGAATCAGGTTGGTAGGAAACAAGGATTAACTGTGGATGCTAGAGACTCGTTGAAAAGGGAGTTAGACAGATTAACTGGTCTGATGGGTCAAGCAGCTGGATCGCCATTAAGTTCGTTGATAATAAGGGTTTGATGGCCACTGGATATAAAACCACCGGAAGGACTTCCTACCTATAAGTGTGAGACGGATCCTCAAGAGTTTATTAAGATGTTTTTGAGTTTGATGAACTCGAGAGACTTCGAGGAAAGGTTAACATGTAAGTTGGTTGGGAGCTACCTTTGAGGGAAAGCTCAGGAGTGGTTCAATAAGCTGCCCAAGTGTTCTCTGCACTCCTACATAGATTTCAAGGGGCCTTTGTTGAGCTAATATGCTCAGAACAATAAATTCACAAAAATTTATCGGAGCTTTATCAGACAGAGCAGAAGTTGGAAGAAAGCATGGAAGGCTTCTACCACAGATACGTGGATGAAATTTTGGGGGTAGTCGACACTACAGAGAATGAAGTGATTCAAGAATATATTTGTTTGGGATGCCGGATTTCGAGTTGTATAAGAAATTGAGTACGAACAACCCTCAGACCTTGCAAAACTTCAAGAAGTAGTGGATCAATATTCGAGGGTATAGGAAGCGACGAAAAAGAAAAAGGGAAAGTCATGGTGAGAAGTCAGGAAACTGTAGTGACCCTCGAGGGAAGAAACCGGTGGAGGTGGACTAACTTTGAGAGATATCAGCTTATGTTTCCGATGTCTATAAGGAGATCTCCAGTAAAGATTGTGAGCATACATAGGGGTCAAAAAAACAGCTCCCCTTCTTCGATCTACTTCGATGAGCTAAGAAATTCGAGTGGACTTATAAGTGTTAAGAAGCGTTCAAACAGTTGAAGGAGCATCTGAGGGTACTACCCACCTGGGAGGTCGTCGTCGTACATCTCAAAGATACAATTTATAAGTCCTAAATAATTACTAAATACAATTAAGTAGATAGTGGAAAATCGGGGTTGTCCACAGAAAATAGGGATTTTCCTAAGGGTTCATGCATAAAATGGTGGATATAAGCCTAGATATAGATATATACATATATATATATATAATCATATAAAGAGATGGGTTTTGGGTTGGTTTTTCCTAAGTTATGAATTTAAAGACAACACAACAAGCAAAGTCAAGTAACTATGTTAATCATGCAACAAGCTAATAAAAAAGATAAAAACTACAAATTACAAAGCCTTGGGGGCAATTGATATCTGCTTCCGAACCTCTTATCCATCATTGAATACACAACATATTCACTAATTTAACTACTTGTTGTAAAGATAAATTTTCAACCCTTCTTTGATAGTAGTTTACAAGAGTGAATTCGACATCTTTCGCTAAATCTCACTAATGACTCATTTAGTCGTTCAACGCCTAAAAGTATCTCATTAGTGGCATTAAGTACAAAGAATCAACAAACTTGGTAAGACTTATAAACACTACATCGTGTCTAAGCATTGAACCAATTCATGCATTTACACAAGATTAGTCAAGAACGTTTAATGTTCATAAACCTCTCTTATTTGCTACACAAAACAAACATGATAAAGAATTCAACATTATCACATTCATCTAGCATTCATAAAATCATCAACCATATAAGAAACTTTAATTCATTCTCTTGGATTCCATATCAAAAGAAAGGAGAATTAGCTACTTTCTCCAAACCCTAACACATAATCATACAAGCAACTCATATATACTCAAACTTCCAATACTATTAGTGTATTCAACAATCAAATCCAAGCACAATAAATACACAATAGCAAAGCATTAAATAGATCAAAATAATTCTCTAGACATGGATAAGGAAGCTTCAATCCATTGCTCCCAAGGAGATTACTAGCCTAGATAATGAAAACACATAACTAAACTACAAAAACTAAGAAAAGAAGATGAAAAACTAGGGTTTGGAAAAGAGGAAATTCGGCCAAGAAGAGCTAAGAAATGAGTGGATGAAGTGCTATATATAGTACAAGAAAAATTGGAGTAAAAAGCAAGTTTTAGGGTGATTTTCGCGACTCGCGATGCCTTTTTCACGACTCGCGACACCTTGTTCGCGACCCGCGATACCTTTTTTGCGACTCGCAATGCTATAGTGTCAAAAATCATCTCCCATGAATCCTAATTCGCAAGTCGCGACACAATCAGTCCAGGTTTTGTTTTACTTTCTCCGGGTGAACCGTTGATCCGTTTTGAGAGTTCTTAGTCATTTTTATAGTAATCGAGAAAACGAATCCAATGGTGCCACCCTTGGAGACTAGTTCTTCTCGGATAATTCTCATAACTCTGCTTCAAAATATTGATCATTCTTCATCCTCTAATTTTCTCTCCTTCTTCACTTTATCTTCTATCACTTTGTAAGTGGTCTTCCTTCTTCTACAATTCTTATGAATGGCATTCTTAAATATTCCACTATCCATGAAAATGGCCTTCTCTAAACCACTTCAAAGTACTTACGAGCAATATACATATTAAACTCACAAAAGGGATCTAGATGTTCGTAAGGACCAAAAATCCATTAGACTCAAAGTAGGTTACAAAATGAAAGATTTAGATACAAAAACCAAAAATGGTTATCTAAACCCCTTATGATGTAGATCTACCTAAATCTATAAATCTTATAACAAAAAAATAACAAAATAGATGTTAAATGCTTCGGGAAATACATGAATTTGACATCTCATCACCACCCTTTTGAAAACTGAGCGATGTGAGACGTTGTTCTTGTATATTTTTTCCTCGACTCTGGAAATCAGTGCAATTTCAGTCAAGGAAAAGAAAGGGAAACAACATCCTATTTACTATGTGAGTCAAGACTTTCCAGGGCCGAAGGCAAGGTATACACCTCTTGAGAGGTTGATTCTAGCTTTGGTTCATGCACCACAAAGGTTGCATACTTACTTTCAAGGGCATATGATAGTATTGCTCACCAATTACCCAATCAGATAGATCTTGTTTAAACCATAGGCTTTCGGGAGGATGATGAAATGCATCGTGGAGTTAGGAGAACATGGTATCCAATATCAATCCAAGACTGCTATCAAGGGCCAGGCTCTATGAGATTTTACAGTGGAAACCTTGGCTCCTATCGAACTCGAAGGGGAAACTTGAGATAGTGATTCACATATAGTGGTCCAGCAAGTGAATGGAGAATATGAGGTCAAAGAACGCAATTTGGAGAGGTACTTAGATGTATTTAAGCAGCTTTTAAAAGCCTTCAAATCACATATCTTCAGGTGCTGAGAGAAGAAAATCATAAGGCAGATGCCTTGAGTGAGCTTGCTTCTTCGAACTTGGGAATTCAATCTCAACGACAGCTGCTCATGGAAACCTTCAAAAGAAGAAATTTTTAAGAGCCATTTGTGATGGCAATCGAGGAGGAGAAAAATTGGATGACCGATATAGTGAGCTACCCTCTAGAAGGGGTTTTGCCTTAGAATGATGCTGAAGCTAGAAAGATAGGACCAAAGGCCCTGAAGTATGTGCTGCAAGATGGAATTTTGTATGAAGAGGACATTTACAACCTTTGTTTCGATGTGTCACCCATTATGAAGCTGACTATTTGATAAGGTAGGTTCATGAAGGCATATGTGGTAGTCATCATGGGGCTCGATCAGTTGCAAGGAGGCTCATTCGAGTAGTGTATTATTGGACGATGATGTTGATGAGGCAAAAGGTACATAATGGCCTGTCACCAATGTCAGAAGCATGCTCCATAATTCACATTCCCAAGAAGAGATGATAAACATCTACAGTTCGTGGCTGTTCGATTAGTGGACAATTTATTTGGTAGGACCTTTTCCGGAAACCCTAAGAAGTCCAGATATCTTATTGTGGTTGTGGATTATTTTAAGAAGTGGGTGGAAGCTGAACCTTTCACGAACATAAAAGGGGGAATTGGTAATTGCTTTTTGTTGGAAGAATATAGTATGTCGCTTTGGGAACCCGAAGATAATCATCAAAGATAATGGGACACAGTTTTCCCAAAATATGTTCAAAATTTGGTGTGAGGAGTATAAGATACAACAAAAGGTAATAGCAGTCTATCATCAACAGGCCAGTGACCAGATAGAAGTAACCAAACGGACTATAGTAAATGTCATCAAAGCTAGGCTCGAGAAGCTAAAGGAAACTGGATGTGCAAAATACCCAATATTTGTAGGCATACCGGAAAGCTGAATCTCCTGCCACTTGTGAAACCTCGTATAGCTTGCTATATAGCTCAGAATCAGTAATTCCTGTGGAAATTGGAATTCCAAGTTTCCGGTTGACAGCAGCTGCAAAAGAAACTGTTAACGAGGGAAATCACGGTTTTGACATCGATATGGTGGAGAAGAAGTGATAATTGGCATCCCTTCAACTATTCTGCACTCACGTGAAAGCTCAATGAAGTCTGCTTTGGCTCTACAACAATGAGTGAACATTTTGATAGCACTTGTGTGCAGTGGCAGAACTAGGAGCTCAGGCAAGGGGGGCTGGCGGACGGACGGCGGCTGACGGACGTGGCGTGGCGTGGCGTGGCGCCGGCGAACGGACGACGGGGGGCGGGCGGTGGAGCAGCCAAGCAGCGTGGCGATGGAATCTTTCTGATCTGCCGTTCTGCACTTCTTCTGCGAAAAGCACACAAGCCACTCTTGATTAATGTAACATTTAGGGTTACATTGGGTTGGGCTTGGGCCGATTGGATTTCAACCTAATCAGCCCTTCTTCTTTTTTCTCACAGCAAAATAAAACGACGTCGTTTAACTAATCAAAACGACGTCATTTTGATTCATGAGGAAACAAAAAAAAAGAAAATCAGGTCTTCTTCTTCGACGTTCAACCGCAGCCGCCGCTCGCCCTCGCCTGATTCCACTGTCTGCACGTAGGGGGGTGGAACCATGGATTCCGGCGACCCTTAGCACTGATTTTTGGGCCGCCGGATCCTAGGGGTGGCGCCAGCACCCCCTCGCCACCCCCTAGTTCCGCCCCCTGCTTGTGTGTCCCTAAAGATGATCGCACATATAGTAAAGGTTAAATTAAATATGAGAACATTCATCTGAAATTGATTCCTATTTTGATCACCGTGTACTCTTTCATTATTCATACCCATGCATGCCTTGTTATTAAGCTTTCGGAGAACAGAAGGTGGTACTGCTGATGATTCATCTGTATCCACAAGCTATGATGCGACAAAGACAAGCTCAATTGAGAATTCTTGATCAAGAAAGAGATGAAGTCAAGCATGCTCATTGAACATATAAATAAACCATAAGTAGTACAAACACAACTGAACAAAAAAAATGTCTGGGTACCTGTTGAAGAAACTCTAATAGATCAGAATCTATCAAATTAAGTCCCGAGATACAAGGTACCTGCTAGCAATGTTGCTTGAGAGCCAATCCATCCCTTCATAGAAACCATCCCTAGATGTTGAACATGTGCTCTGAATATACCTGAGATAAGCAACCATTGAGGTTAGCAGGGACACTAACTACGGAGGAATTTTTCATCTCCACTAGGGTCAAATAATCAAAAACAAAACTAGTTTCCTACCTAAAACCTTGGTCCATTTTCTAGTTCCATCACTCTAAAGACATTGCTTTAGCGAGACTCAACTACCAAGTATTCATGACATATAGAGAGATACATATTGGGTGAACAAAATCTAGGAGGAAAAGACCAGACACTAAGTAACAGAATGTAGACCTACCACTTGTCATAAATCTCTGTTGTATTCATTGCATTAGGCAAATCTTGTCTGTTTGCAATAACAAGCAAACTAGCATTCTCGCAATTCATCCTGTAACAAAACACAAGTTGATAATGACCATATGATCTAGGTAAATGTACCATGCAAGTATATCTAATGTGAAAATTAAAGACATTGAAGTATTGATTGAAGACCACATTCATAAACAATGTAAAAGCATAAAAAACAAAAAGATGAGTTCTACCAGTCAATTAAATTCAACAATGATATAAACTACGAGGCTTCCAGCATGAGCATCAGTTACAGTCGGTAAGAGGAAATCTCGAATGGGAAAAGAAAGAGGTTCAAGGCACAGAACGATCCTGTATTATAGAATAGTAATTGGATATTACTACAAAACTTATATCAACAACTAGGAGATATTGACCACTTAGGTTTTGAAAGATACATTTTAAAATAATTTTAGTAAACCAAAATTTATATTAGGAGTTAGATGGATCATATCATAACCAAAAGAATCTATAAAACAGCTTTTTAACCAAAACAGATGCCATTAAAAGATTCAAATGTTCAATCTTACAATTGCCAAACTAGACATGATGCTCTTCCTCTGTTGGTTACGAAAAACCCAGTCGGAGGTGGAAGAAGTACGAAAGGTCATTATCTAATGTCAGAAACTCTGTATCCAAACTCCTAAGATACATGACAACCAGATTCAAATTCCTAATAAAGTTTGTCCTTCTGAAACCAATAATAAGCCTCCAACAAAAAAGGAAGGAACAAAGCTCATTCAACATCCTGTGAAGCTCATCTCTAGCTTCAACAAATTGATCCCTATCATTGCTGTCCACCACAAAGATGAGACCCTGGGTGTTTTGAAAATAGTGCCTCCACAATGGACAGATCTGTACCAAACATGAACTAAACCATTCACGCTATCATACTAAAAAAGAGTCGGATCATCATATAGCAAGTAATTGATCATTATGTACTAGATTAGGTGTAGCATAATAGTACAAAAACACACAATGAAAAGAAAATAGTGCATTACCAATGACCATCCTCAAGGAAGAATAGTGGTAATACCATCGGTGTACTACATTCTTACAGAAGTGTCTTGTGCACACTGTCTAATACTTAAATCAGCTAGGCATGGAAATAATAAACATATGGCCAATCAACTATGAAAACCAATTTACAATTAAGTTCAGCCTATACTACTTAAAGGACTTCAGTTTTCCAATGTACGTACTAATTCTTTCTTGGATTCAAGATAGGTAGTTTGCTTCATTTCTCTAGATAAAACCTGAAATTTTCTCAACTTTTAAGTTATTTCTCACATAACAATCCAAGGAAATAAAAGAAAACATTGTACTTTCCAAGGCAGGTGGCCAGCTCAGGTACTCGTCGGAGACAAAGGCTTACGGCCGGAAGAAAACGCGGGGCACATAATAATCGTTACCAGCGCAGAGCCACTCATCCAAAATGCCTTGCTCGCCAATTACATACACTTTCAATTCGTGTTCGATTTGGAAAAAAAACATGCGCAAATGAACATTAATATCCGAAATATGTGAGAAAATTAAAGCAGTTGGAAATGCATTTTGCAAGTTACCGATAAGGGAGGCCGCCGTGGGGAGAGGAGGAAATGGAGTTGGACCAAGCGAGCTCCATTGTTAAGCAAGGTGTGAAAATGGCTGTGAGAATTCAGGAGACCAATTCCTAATTTCAATGTCGAGCCCAATCCATGGTGTTGGAAATATAGGAAGGGGAGGTAGGAAGAAAGGAGTATACTATACTCCCTCTATTCTTTTCTTTTTCACTTTAGTGATTATATAACCCCCAGTTCTTTGTTATGTGCAAATATAACTCCGAGTTTTTTGAAAGTGCGGTTGTACCCAAAATCATTGAAGTGAGCAATTGTACCCAAAAAAATTAGGTGGAAAAAAGGGGTACTCGGGTATAAGTTTACATATTTTTGCTAGCCATGGGTATATCTGCACTTTAGAAAATCAACCATGAGTATATTAGTACTTTTGAAAAACGGAGGGTTATATTTGCACTTTTCAAAGAACTGAGCGTCATCTAAGCATTTTACTCTTTTTTTTTCTTACATGATTATTCATGAATAAAGTTGATATTGTTTGTATTATAAACATATATAAATTTATAAATGTGAAAAATATCACTTGAGATACTGTTACATTTATCGTAACACATATTTTAAAAATATTTAATTTTCATAATTTATTTTTAAACATAATTTAAGATATTAAAATAATAAATTATGATTGAATAGTGACAAAAAAGAAAATAAAACACTAAAAGAGGACGGATGGAGCAGTAGTGTTTAAAGAAATTGTTAAGCTACTGGAACATAACAGCATCAAAAGAGGAAGAAAAGATCTCATCTTGGGTAAAGAGGAGGCCAAGGTTTTAGGTTTCACTTCTCCACTTCCTTTGGTTATATGTTTTGAGTTTTCCATCGTAGAGGAGGGAAAAGGCCAAGGAAATTTTAAGATGCCATCCTTTGGTGCAATTTTAATAATTTGTTCAACTTTTCTGGTTTTTATAATAATTTTTTTAATTAAAAAAATATATTTAATTCAATGATTTACCCTATATCTTTCTCCAAAAAAAATATATTTATTAATTTATTAATTTTTATGATATTGTGAAATTATCCCATTTATAGGTTAACCTTGAATTCTTGTTTTTATTTAATCATCAAAGGGAACAACTAATTAACAATAATATATTTACATTAATAAAACATTTGATAAAACCATAAATTAAATTTATGGGTTTACTTACTGACTAATAAGGTTTCTTAGATATCAACTAATAATGCTTCTTATTTACTTGACTTATGAAACGATTAATCTTTTATTAATCAATAATCAACCCTTACTTGAATTTTCATATATGAGTATTAATGAGAATATTTAACCTTATCTGATAAACGGTCAACCCGTATTTGACATTGTGCATAAACACACGTAAATGGTTTGACTTTAACTGATCTACTGATCACCCTTCCTTGATTCTCACAAGCACTGATAAGAAAGATAAACTTTAACTGATCAACGGTCAACCCTTAATTGACTTTCTATACAGGAGCATTGATAGAGAAGTTTGACTTTCATTGACGATCAACCTTTATGTAACTGTCTATACACGAGCATTGATGAAAAAATTTGACTTTAACTAATCAATTGTCAACCTTTACGTGCCTTTCCATATATAAGTTTCGATAAAAAGGTTTTACCTTAACTAATCAATGGTAAACCTTAGTTGACTTTCCATATATAGGCACTGATAAAAATGTTTGACGTTATCTAATAAATGGTCACCCCTTACTTGTCTTTCTACATATAATCACACATATAGAGTTGGATTTTATCTGATATACGGTAAACGTTTACTCGACTTTTCATGTATAAGCACTAATATAATGGTTTGACTTTCACTGATCAACAGTCAACTCTTACTTGCCTTCCATTAATAAGCACCTATGAAAAGGTTTAAGTTTATTGATTAATAGTCACCCCTTACTTGACTTTCCATATACAAGCACTAATGAAAATATTTGACTTTTACTCATCAACGGTTAACCATAACTTGAATTTCCATATATAAGTATTGATAAAAATGTTTGACTTTTACTGACGGTTAAGCCGTATTTGACTTTCACTAATAAATGCTAGAGGTTTGACCGTAATATATCAACGGTCAACCCGTACTCGACTTTCTATATATAAGCGTATAGATAAAACATTTTGACTTTAACTGATCAACGATCAAATCTTAATTGATTTTCCACATACAAACATTAATAAAAATGTTTGACTTTATCTAATAAACGGTCGCCCCTTAATTGTCTTTCTATTTTTATCATTGTTTATAACTTGAAAGTTAAGCAAAGATTAGTATTTGACAAGTTAAAGTCAAAACTTTGTGGTTTATTTCGTGCTGTTAGTTTAATTTTCCCTTTTAATTTCAGGGAACAATTAACACCCAAATTCTTTCAATGCAAATTCTGGATCAGAAACTAAGTGCTTTCGCTGCATTCAAATATATTTACAAGAGCTAGTCACAGAGCCAAACTCGAGCCATTGGTAGATAACACATGAAAATCTCGCATGAAAATATCTCATACAATTAGATAAAATTCTCAAAGAAATCCTTTAACAGGATCATAAATTAATAAAATTCAAACAACCAAAAAAAGGGGGAAAAAGCTCCAATTCAGTGATCAGTCCTTTCCATCAGAAGGTCAAAAGGGGAAATCTCTTTCAACAGATACATGAATATACATAAATGTCGCAATACAATCCAAAGCACACAAGGTGATTCCTTTACAGCACAAGAACAAAAAATGGTAGGCCTGAGCATCAAATCTCGGCCTTTTAACGTCAGTTTGACACTTTCGGAGAGAGCAAGAAACATTCAGGTTCCAGCCACCACAACTGTTATGCATGAAAGACATTACAGTATTACACAACTATGAAACTTTCTTTTGCATTCTATCCAAAACTGAGCAACTTACAGGCTTGACACCATTTAAGTACAAAACAGTTTCCTGCAACAAAAATTAGGTTCGTTGCCTTACCCTCCTTTCACTAGTATCAACCCCATCAGAAAGGCTGGCCCCCAGGATTATTAATTCGAATTATACAATCAACTTCCAAAAAAATTGGATTTTTTCCCTCAAAATAACGAAATGAAAACACAGCTAAGGAAATGATTGCTACATACTCTCGTCGGCTAAAAAACGCTCAGCGAAGAAGAGCAAAAGAGAGAAAAAGGAGTACTTATGTGGGGAGAAAATGATTCTTATCGATGAAAGAGATCGGGAAGCGGGATGTGCAGAGCGTATATTGGGATATTAGAGAAGAAGAACCGGGCTGCCGGAGATGCACAGGTTCCGCCGGAGCTACGCAGCTGCGAGTGAACAAGGTGTCTTCAGCGGTGGCTTCTTCTCTGTTCAGACTATAAAATCCAACGAGAAAACAATTGAAACCCTAGCTACTTTTGCCCATCTGCAACGCCCAACCTGCCCAGATCAATCTTAATCTTTTCCACGGATCTATGCGGCAGCGGCGCATCCTCTAATCTCCATTGAGTCCGGTCAGTTGCCGGCGAGGGGAAGAAAGTAAACGGAGGAAACGTTTTGTTTGGCGGAAGAAACTGAGGAAACGGACGTGATGTGTTGGGAACGAAAGTATGTTGAAGGATATTTTCGGACTTTCCTCATTTCTCTTCCCAATTGGGTTCGGTGGATGACATTTTTGGATTCTACGTTGCGAGTACTATAAAATCGGCTACTCGAACACTCAAAACGGATCAAGAGTGAATGAGATATTGATGTCTAAAGATTCACTTTTGGAAGAGGAAAAATATGCGAAAATATTCTCTGTCCCACATGGGAAAAAGAGAGAGTTTGTGACTAGTATTTAATTTGGGAAGTTTTCTTCCTAATTCAAGAGTCTTTACAAGCTTATACTCCAACCTCTACACGCAGGGGGGGTGCAGATGAAACTGAATTGGGTTTGGATTTAGAACTGGCTTGTGCATGTGCGCGACCTGCGTACACGAATGCAGCAGCTGATCCTAGCGTTTGCGCAAGGCCCAGTTTTGCACCCGACATGCATTTTCTCTTTTAATTTTGACGGCCCAGAACGTGTTTTAACCGTGTTGAAATTCTTTTCAGATAGAATTTCATTTCATTTCCAACTCTGATGTGATTAAGATTTGAGATAATTTTGAATCAATCAGATAGTGACAAAATCTCTAATTAGAGCACAATCAGATCAGAATCACGTTTCTGAGATTAGGGATATGTTTTCACCTCTATAAATACTGCGTCTAGTACCATAGAAAACCAGCACCACTCGAGTCCTCTTTCTCAGTCTCTCGAGTTCTTCTTAATATTTTTATGTCCCGATTTCGTATTGTCCCTTTGTCGGATTGGTGATAGTGCTTGCGAGCCTAGCGTGAATCCGATGTAACTCTTACGTGTTTAAGGTGTTGCCTTCGGTGATTTTATCCTGGGGAACGATGCTCATATGGGGCTAATTCGTTTCAAAGACAGTGAACGTTGTTTGCGACTCCACCTTTATGTTATTGCATGTAATCGTGTTATTGCTTTATATAAATCGTATGATTTTATACTTTCGATTAATTCGTATTGATTTTGTAATGCATGAACAATTAATAGAGTTATTCTTTTGATGCATGTTTGTAGCAATTTTATTTTATATATTTAATTTAAATTGCTTTATTTGCGATATAACTTTCAACAATCTCATCTCAAATTGATGCAAGTTTTAGGTACACAATTTTATGCTTAAGCATCTTTGGGCAATGGGTAAACCCCGCCTTATGTTGTAAAATGATCAAATAATTGTAATTGACGTTTACCATAGTGATCAATAATTAATGTAATAATGAATTGGGTTACCTTACAGCTAGTGGTGTCAGTTCGGGTGATCGTGTCGAGTTCAGGTCGGGTTGAAAACGGTTCGTGTTAAAACAGGTCGTGTTAAAATGTGTCATATTTATTTTTCGGGTCGGCTCGGGTTGAGTTGGGTTACTATCGTGTCGGGTTAAAACGTGTCAAAAAATTTCTCGGGTCGGGTTCGATTACACTCGTGTCGGGTTACCGTCGTGTCATTTTTTTACTCGGGTTAGGTCGGATCGGGTCAGCTTACTGTCAGGTTTGGTCGGGTCGGGTTATATTC
>JAULKM010138614.1:0-18542 GCA_032355605.1 Rubia tinctorum
AAAAATATTATGGATATGTATATTACAAATATGTTTGGACCGAGATCGATCAAAGACAAAAACACTTACTAGCATATGTTCATATCATTTATGATTATTTAATGAAATTTTGATTACAGTATTACTTGTGTACAACATAAAACTGTGGATAAAAATTAAAATGGACATCTGAACTTTAAAGAAAAACGAATTTAATTTTCTTTTAGAGTTTACTTCATCCAATGATAATTTATGAATATTGCAAGAGAATCAAATATAGTACTATAAAAAAGAGAAAATTCAAATGGTAGGTCCAAAGTTCAATCATGGACGAATATCAAAATTTCTTGGAGTACCTGATGAAATTTTTTGTCAATAATACTCTATTTGTCAAATTAAATGTTAAATTTTAAAATTTAGATAAAGTATATAATATATATATATATATATATATGAAACATATTTGATTGTGTGAGCAATTTAAACACAGCAATAATGAACGCAACCATGAAACGGGGCCGAGGCCCGCCGAAGAGGAGGGTGATCTTGCCGGCGAAGGATTTGCGTAGGAAATCACAAGAAGATGAAGTGGTAAATACCTCATGAATCGTGCAGAGACAGGTCCTCGTCGGGATCTTCTCTGATTCTAAGTCAGTGAATGATCAATATATTAATAGTGTTTTAGAAAAGATGTCATTACCTTACACTGCACGAATCACTTATTTATGGCTGATATATTTTGCAATCTCTACAGATCATGGACCATATTCTTATATCATAGCTTAAGTGGTGTGGTTATAGGTAAGAACCTTCTCTTCTTCTAGGTTCGCTTAGGATGGCTCGCTCCGAGTGAGGTGATGATATTAGCGAGATTATTTATGTTCCAATGTAAACCATCTATAACTAGGTTCACAAAGCCCACTACAAGAAACAAGACCTTTTACCTTGGTTCCCCAGGACTTTTTACCTCGGTTTTTACGAAGAATCGAGGTAAATACAGCCAGAGTAAAAAGTTCCTTTTTTATCTCGGGTTTTAACCGAAGTTGGTAGGTTTGTTGATCGGCGTCGGTCAAAGCATTTAGATCGACCGGAGGAGATCATAGTTGCGACATCGTTGATGCCAACATAGACATCTACATGCATGCGATGTCGGTCTCACCAAGAAGGCCGCCGATGGGCGAGCAAATAATGTGACATCATGATATTCAACATCAGTCAAATACCCAGCTATGTCGAAGACCATTAAATGCAACATCGCACATTGTGGGGGATCCACGCCGTTTGCCTGCTGACGTGGAACATTTTGAATGACCGACATCGGTTTAAAAAATGATGCCGGTTATTGCGACTTCGGTCAGGTATCTATTTGGCACCGGTTTATGCGACATCACAGATGAATCGGTTAGACATGGTTTTTCGTACAATATAATAATATTTAATATTTAATGACACAACTTATCGTTCGTCGATAGCCATTACATGTTATTTAAAATACGATAAATCATGAAATGTTTAAACTGTATACAAAAATCAAATTTTGTTCATTTAATGTGGGAAGGAATGATGTGTTCAAACCAACAAAACTATATCATATAATAAAAATACATGTTACAACATATTGAATTACATAAGGTTGATATGAAATTTAAAATTGAATTGCATTGAAGCACCATTTTCCATGTTGTCTTGCATTATAACTGTCAGGGCGACTAGTGAAATGACAAGTTCGTCCAATTGCATGTTGAAAGTCCATTGATGACTTTCTTTGGCCAATTACAACCAATACATAGTAAACAAAATATATGTTAGAATTGGGCAGTCCCCAAATGAAATTCACATAATGTAGTTAAACATAGACGACATTAACCTCAATTTGAAAAACGTATGTGATCTGGTTTGAAGCGACTTCGCACGAATGGAAATCCGATGTCTTGAAGACCAATTCAAGAGTGACGTTTGACATTCATAGACATTTCAACAATTCTTATTTCTGTGCAATGTCGGCCCTTGCTCGGTACCATTTTGCATGGCCCAATGCAATGTGACCGAAGTCGCACATTCAAACTATAGACACACAAATATAAGCATTTATCTCACTCTTTACAAACATGGAATTATCTTGGGAAAAAACAACATACAATATATAACATGTAACACAATCATCATACCTCATTAAATTTTAGAATCTTTGATCAATGAAGAAAATAACATGTAGTAGGATTATCACCAAATTTCAAAATGAGCATGGAATGGATGGAAAGCTGCCTAAATTAATTTTAACCCTTAGATGCTCCATCCTTGGATCTTGTTCATGTTTGAGAGATGGAATTTGATTGAACTCTTTAATTTTTGTAAGGTGTGAATGGAATGGATGGTGTGTTAGCTTGGCTTGTAGGATTCATGTTATTGATGGGAAATGAGTGTTAGTTCTTAGCTTTATTGACTTGAAATGGGTTGGGGGAATTTTTGGTTCAAATAATCATTTCATGCTGAAATTTTTAGATTAACCAACGTCGGCCGTTGTTCAATTTTAGTTTCGTTCTATGCGGGAAATATGCGACGTCGCATGTAAGGTACGTAGTCTAATTTCTAAAGAGTGTAGTAAAATACTGGGTTTAAGATTGCAACCCTTCCATCGACCCGTTTATGCCCAAAGCAGAACAACATTGTCGTCAAAATTTGAATACAAAAATGTTATCTCTAATTTTGCACTTCGACCTCTCCCACTTTCTTGAAGGGACCTAAGTGCAAATATCAAAAAGTACACTGGTTGTCCCAAACTCGATTTCGATCTTCCAGAAAATAAACTTTGCCAACCCTAGTTGAACTTATAATAACCGAGAGTAATAAAGAAACTGGTCTAATTCCACATTGATTTCCACAAGTTCTTCCTGAATGACCCTTGGATACTTATAAGCAACCGTCGACCATCGAATTCTCCCACTTTCTTGGAGGGACTTATGTTCAAAAATGAAAAAATTCACCGGTTGTCCCAAAATTGATTACGGTCATCCCGAAATGAAACTTTGCACCCAAAACTTATGCTAACCGATGAATGACCCTTGTGCACGTATGGGTAATCATCTACTATTTACTCTACACCATGTACCAACGCTTGAAAAAATTTGGTGGAGGGATTTTATTACCAATTTATTTCATAAAAAACATAGAATATAAAATTTCATTTGATGCTATGTGGTGGAAATTATCATTCTCATAAGGCTGATAGTAAAGGTATTAATGGAATGCTAACATAAATGACAAACGATTACCCTGGTTTTCACCTATCTTAGACAGTACACATCATCTCCACATCAAACATTTGTTATAACATTCTGGTGCACAGTTTTGACCCATAGGGAACATGCAGAGAAGTTTGGGTGATAGTGTAATTTTTGCAAAGTTTTGTCATACACCGTGTGAGATGATTTTGGTCCCGTTCCATTGACTAGTGCCTGACTGAATCGAAACATCGTGCTCGTGACTTGGTGAATTTGATAAGGGTATCTCTTACTTTCCATTGACTACTCCTACAGAGACTTCCACAAGATCTTCCGATTAGCCCTTCCATACCTATAAGTAATGATAAACAATTAACTCTAGGCTATGTATTAGGACTTTATAAAAATTGATGGACGGATTTTCCTTTTGTTTTTAATTCATAAAAAATCAAGAATGTGTAATTTCGTCTTATTCTATGTGGTGAAATGTAGCTTCCAAATTAATAACGCTCATAGTGAGGGTATTAATAGAATACTAATAAAAATGACAGAAGAATACCCTTGTTCGTTGATGCCTAAGTCGGAACAACTTGTTTATGACAATGTGATTTAGAATATAGTATATCTCCAATTTTGCATATTGTTTTACTAAACCATGTTGGAGGGACCTAATTATAAAAATAGAAAAGTTTACCAGTTACGTTGAAATAGATGCATATCAAAACGGACATCAATAAAGTTCATGGGCACTTTTAAAAAATTTAAATAGTAGCATCTAATTTACTGTTAACGGTTATTAAGGTCAATTATGTTTGTTCCGTTCAGACGTGGGCCCAGTTGCTATGCTAGTGGACTGAATTGGTGAGGCCTATTTTATGTACTGCCGACAATCGGAATGCACGCTTCCCAATTCTTCAAATTTTTCTGAACTAGAGCGTGTAGGAGCACTTCCAGTGTGCGATTTGTGACCTTGGTTTATCCATCAGTTTGTGGATGACTTTCAATAGAAAACAACAATTTTGTCCCTAACTTGCGCCACAAGGTATTCCAAAAGTAGGAAAAAATTTAACATCCTGATCTGAGACTATGGACGCAGGAATACCATGAAGTCGGACTATCTCTTTTAGAAATAAATCTGCGACATGTTTCACGTCATCTGTCTTCCTACATGGAATAAAATGTGTCATCTTGGAAAAATGATCAGCAACCGCAAAGATAGAATCATTGCCTGGTTGGGATCGTTGTAACCCAAGAACAAAATCCAGAGAAATATCAACCCAAAGATGTGTAGGAACAGGTAAGGGATTATACAAATCGTGAGGCTTAGCCTTAGACTTTTCCTTCAAGCAATCAATACAATTCATGCAAATCCTATCAACAGGTAAAGACATTTTTGGCCAATAGAAGTGTTCTCACAACAAATTATAAGTTTTTAATGCACCAAAATGACCCATTAAACCACCCAAATGAGTTTCTCTAACAATTAATTCATGCATAGAACATTGAGGAATACACAACCTATTATTCATAAATAAGAAACCCTCATGCTGAAAAAAATTGTCATAAGAACCCTTTCGCATGCACCATAAACAGTGAAAAATTAGGATCAGTAGCATATAAATATCACACAAAAGAGAATCCGAATAAGACACATTCCAATAGTGTAAGTAATACATGTCTATGACTCAAGGTATCAGCAACATTTTCTTTACCTTTTTTATCGCAACACATAAGGAAAAGATTCAATAAAACTAGACCATTTAGCATAACACTTATTCAACTTCATTAGACTCTTCAAATATTTCAATGATTCATGATCACTATGAATAATAAAGTCTTTATGCAATAAATAATGTAGCCAAGTATCTAATGCATGCACAATTGCATAGAATTCTTTATCATAAACAAGATAATTTAGAGCACCGCCCTTTAACTTTTCACTAAAGTAAGCTATAGGTCGATTATCTTGCATCAAAATAGCACCAATACCAACACCAGAAGCATCACAATGAATCTCAAAGGTACAACTAAAATCAAGTAAAGCAAGAACATGAGCATTATATAATCTAATCTTCAATTCATTCTCTTGTTCATCACCCCAAACAAATTTCACATCATTTTTAACTAGTTCATTTAAAGGTGCAGCAATAGATGAAAAATCACGCACAAATCTTCTATAAAAACCAGCTAAACCATGAAAATGACGTACCTAGTTGGCATTGATAGGTCTCGGCCAGGACTTGATGGACTTAATTTTGGTTTTGTCAACTTTATGCCCTCCTTAGAGACCACAAAACCGAGAAACACCACTTCCGAAGCACAAAAGGTACACTTCTTGATGTTTGCGTACAAATTAGACTTACGGAGTGGAAGGAAAATGGATTTAACATGCTTAATATGCTCATCAGTTGACTTATAGATCAAAATATTATCAAAATCAACTACAAAAAATTGACCAATGAACTTTCTAAAGACATGATTGATCAACTGTATAAAAGTACTCGGTGCATTAGTTAATCCAAAAGGCATAACAATCCATTCATATAACCCGAACTTAGTTTTAAATGCAGTTTTCCATTCATCTCCCTCCCTAATTCGAATCTGATGATATCCCTGAGTTAAATCAATTTTAGTATAAATCACAGATCCATGCAAATCTTCAAGCATATCATCTAACCAAGAGATAGGATGACGATACTTAATGGTTATTTTTTTTAATAGAACGATAATCAATACACATTCACCAAGTTTTATCTTTCTTAGGAACTAAAATGATGGGCACATTACAAGGACTTAATGATTCATGCACATAACCTTTTTGAAGTAATTCATCTATTTGTCGTTGTAGTTCCTTTGCCTCCTCAGGGTTTGCATTGTAAGTCGGTCGACTAGGTATAACCAAACTAGGAATTAAGTAAATTTAATGTTCAATGCCTCGCAGAGGAGGTAGGTCGTGCAACAATTCCTCCGGGAAGACGCCATCAAATTCCTGCAACATCTTAGCAATCCGTGGAGGAACATGCACATGCATATCCTCTTTGTTCTTTAAAGTGTAAAATTACATGAGAATGATTATTAAAAGATCCATATTAGAAAAATAATTCCAGATTCAATTGGCAATTCACGTTTCATCATATAAACAAATGGTAAGGGACTAAGATGTGAAGATAAGACTTTCTGCAATTTTTCATAATCATTCACCGACAAACTTGACTTACCTGAATTGACTTTTCCTGACTTAGTGTCGCCATGGCCAGGGTTTAGGCCCTCAATATTACTCCTTTGGCCGATCAGATCCGAGCCTGATTAGGGTTTTGCTCGGCCCTTTCTAGGTTAGTCGTAAACTTTTCTTTGTCGTTTTTCATGTTTCTCTGAGCCTCAATAACTTCCACTGGTTATAATGGAACTAATGTATAACTTGTTCTATCCTTAATCACAGTAATTTTGTTAGTGTAACCATCATGCATATAATTACGATCAAACTTTCATGGTCGTCCAAATAAAATATGACTAGCTTTCATCGGTATAACATCACATAAGATAGAATCATGATACTTTCCGATATTAAAGTTAATCATGTATTGTTTATTAACCCTAATATCACTCCTACCATTTAACTAAATAATTTTATAATGTGATGGATGAGTAGTAACAGATAAAGACAATGATTTAACAAGAAGATTGGAAAAAGTATTAGCACAAGATCCTCCATCAATAATCACTAAACAATCTTTATCTTTCACAAGGCATCGAGTATGAAAATATTAAACCTTTGTACCTGAGTTTTGGCCATTTTAGAGTTTAGGGATCTCAAATTCACAAAATTACCTTGTGTTTCCGGACCTTGTTCACCTTGATCATTTAAGAAGATCTCTTCATCTACCACCAAAATCCTCAGGAGGTAACATATCAGCATATTCATCTCCTTCATCACCCTCCTCAAGGATGGCTAACACTCTAGCATGGGGACAGTTACTACAGACATGTCCTCTCTCTTTACAATGAAAACAAGTAGGATTGTTAACTGAAACCGAATTTGATGAAGAGGTAGGGGACTTACCTGTACTTCACGATGAATTTTGGCTTGAAACTTGTGGTGTCATCCTCCTATCTATAGAATTGTAGGTCGAATTTGTGTAGGTTTGAATTGACCCTCGGCCTCCCATTGATGCCCCTCTTCCTCGGCCAAAACTAGGAATTCCGGAGTCAACTCCTAATCTTTGACTAGGAAAACCAAATTGTGGCTTCCTTAGTCGCATAATGCTCTCAACCAACCTTGATTTAATCAATAAATCACCCATGGAGATGTGACATTGAAGCTTCAATGGCATTTGAAGATTCTCACGTAAACCTTTTATGAATCAATTCTTGATGAATGCGCCGTCTTCTTTTATTCCGACTCTTCTCATGGTCAATTAGAGATCTTGCCAATATTCATCAACGGTGCAATTTCCTTGCTTCATAATGGCCAAATAATATTATTGTTCCATCAAATAGGTGGATGGAACATGATATTGGCGAAGCTCAGATTTCAGTCTCTCCCAACTCGAGATAGGTCTCTTTTAGGAAAGCTTTTTCTTTTCATTCAAAAATTTCCACCGTCCGGCTGCATAATGATTGAAGGAGTATTGCACTACCTTGAACTTTTCTTTCTCTTGATAATTGTTGAGATCAAACAGATTCTCAGTTTGTCGCTCCCAATCAACATACTTCACCGGATTATGTTGACCGTCAAACCGAGGGATATCATACTTCAAACCCTTGATTTCTCATGCAGAATCTGAGCTAGACCCTGAAATCAAGCTAGTTTGTGTCCTTCTTCGGGAATCATGATGTCTTCTGTGACGATGTCTTCTTGAAGATCCTCGGTGTGATCGCCTCTCCTATTCATTTGAATCTTCATCGGAACTACCATAACCTTAGAATTTGCTAACAAACCCTTGAGAATCACCTCTCATTCCCATGTATTTTGGTGTATTAGGTGCCATGGTGTCAATTTTTCTCGCCAATCTCTGCACCTCACTCATAAGTGCATTCATCGTGATAGCAATGCGATCAGTGTCAACAAAATCACTCGGTTTGAAGCGATGTCTCTCCCAACTATCCAGAAAATCATCTCTTGGTTTTTCATCACGTCTACTGCTTCTGGTCACATAGGTTAGTGGAAAATTGTTGGGATCTCCAACAAAAGGTGGAATGAATGGATTATCGCCTGCCATCTTCGCTAAACTGCTAAGAAAATAAACGGTTAGTAATAAAAATCACCCCCTCCCCTTCCCTTTGCTTGGTAATATTTCTAACCAAGTGTAAATCACTCACAACTCACAAGGCGAAGGCTAATGAAAGGGCAATCGATCAATTCACCGCAGATTCAAAGCAAAACAGGAGATAAGTATTGCAGAACTCATTTTGAAATTAAAAAATATATAAACTCTAAATTGGGCTCTATGATCTGTAATTAAAAATTCAAAAAATGAATAAGGAATTTTAATGGCACGAATCGGAGGTCTAATGAAGAAGTTATGATCAAAACAAGAATGTTTTATATAGGCCTAAAAAATTCCGAGAATTTAAGAAACTTATCCGAAACCAAATAAGATTAGCATTTCAACCCCAAAACCTTTTGTGAATAAAAATTTAAAGGATTACTTTCTTCCTAAAACAAATTTTCAGATCAATTCTCCCACTCCCAACTGGATTCAACTTCCTTTTCCGATTAGGATTTTGTTTATTTTTCTTTTTCAAATCGGATTTTCTTTTTCTTTCCTTTCTTTCTCAGCCCCAACTCCAAATTTATTTTTATATATAACACTCACAATCAGAATCTTATTCCACAAATAAATTTTGGCCGGTGCAATTTCCAAATTTTCAAAAACTGTAAAACAACCCCAAGCTTTTGAAAATTTACAAAAAGACCCCAAATTTTCCGACATGAAATCCTAATGTCCGATTTCAATTTCAAAAAATATTATTCCCTTTGTTTTTTTTATTTTTGAAAAGTTTTGGAACAAGATTGACCTATAGAAAACTTGGAATAAGAAAACTGCGACAACTTCCTCTTGATTCAGATGAACTTTGAGGTATTCAAGATTGTAAGGATCAAGAATATGACACTATATATATGAAAAACGATACAAGATTTTTATTTTGTATAACGTGTAATCAAGAATCAACGAACAATTCAACATTACAGAATCAAAGAACCATAAAGAAAAACAAATAAGATTATTTGCTTGCAATAAATTTTCAGAAGAGTTGAAGAAAAATATCGCAAGCGCATATATTGTATAAGCTACCTAAAAACTATAAAACTGATCGAGAGATGAAGTCGGATAATACTTGTTAACGCTCATATCCTTCAACGTCCCCCTGACTCGATTGATAAAGGTGAAGGCGGATAGTAATACCGAAGTATTCTAACTCTCGGACCCTTCGATGACCTTCAACTCTAGATCCAATCCTCCTGCTAAGAAAGATAAAGAAAAAACAGCTAAAATATGATACGAAGGAGTTTTAAATCTAATAGTAAAATTTTGAAAATAAATAATGCAACACTCGAAAAACACCTGAAGATTTTTTTGGCCACCGGGATCTTTCGCTTTGCTCTGATACCAACTTATATGAATCTCCTTGCGAAAACTCTGGATTATAGAATTTTAGATCTTTGACAAAAATAGGGATTTCGCAAACCCTATGGTGGCCGCACAAAATTCAAGCGTTTAGCCCTCGGGGTATACTTAATTTTGATTTCCTCACTAACTAGCCCACAAGGTTAGTTCACATGGTTATTGATAGTTAATTAACCCGCTAGATTAAGCAACAATGAAGATGATCGCAAGCAATGAGTATAACTCAAATATTCTGAATATTTGATTGATAAAATTTGTTAAAAATCTCGGCCATATCCCTCTATTTATAGGGGAATATCTCGCACCAAAACCCTAATTACAATTGGAAACTGATTCAACTTATGACAGATTTAAGAAGCTAAAACCATATCAAACTGGAATACCTATTTTAAACCCTAATTTTGGCCATCTCTTTCAAGAAGTAGTCTTGAAGAATATTACCTTATCTAATTCTACCGAATCCAATTCTAATCAGAATAGAACTGAATATTCTAAACACTAATGGGCTGTATTTTCAAAATCAGCTCTTCAAAGCCCACATGGCCGAGCTTCATCAGTCCAATAACCCAAAATGAATTAATTCTACAACATTTTACAAAGACCACACTACCTCATTAAAAAATCCAATGGAAAAAAGAGTATAGTGTTCTTCACGAAGTCTTCAGTTAATCGACAAACTTGAATAATTAATCCAAGCCCTGCTCTATTTGATCTTGAGTTGTTCATCATGAATTTGATCTATCAAAGAATTCAATGCCACATCTCTAAGTTTCGTTCTTGACATTGTCATTGGTCCAGCCATGTCACTTAGAGGATCCTAAACATAACCCTTGAATGTTTGATCAAGACGTGGAATGTCGTCATTTATGGTGGTAGTCGTCTGGGCATCTCCATCATAGTTTTTTCTCAGATTTATGAGAGTGTGAACTTTCCTTGACTGTAATCGTAGGTACTATATGCTTTGGTATATCTGCAAAGGGTTTTTGTTTAGTTTTATGTTAACGAAGCTTAATTTTTTTTTTGGGTTTATGTGTTTCTTCCCATAGTTTTCTCTGATATATGTGACGTCAATAAACTGTTTGTCACCACTCAATTATGCGAGTGGAGTACGACGCCGCATATTCTTATTTCTAGTAGATTATTCTTCAGTTTGAGACGTTGCATTTATGTCGATCTTGCGGGTACGGATTATGGTACCTCCATACCCATGCCCACCTAAAATTTTCATACACATACCCGCCACATCACCCAGGTAGAGTACAACATTAAAATCCACCCCTGCACCATCGGGTATTATCTAAAATCCACCCCGCCTCATCACTTGTTTGGGTCTACATACCCACTTCAAATCCATTTTAATCACCCTATCTATATCTAAAAAAACACATAAAATTTCACTTTAAAATTAATAATTTGAATATTAAAAATTTAATAATATTTACATGAAAATATTATAAGTAATACATGTGCATTATGGATAAATAATAGTTTATTATATGATAAATTAGTGTGTGTGTATAGTGGGTATAGTGGGGTTGGGCGGTTGTGGGGTTTGTATGAACTAATATCCATGCCCAACCTATTACCCATGTCGGGTATCAATTTTCATACTCATATCCGCCCCACCCTCACAAAAACTACATATATACCCGTCCCATTGGGGCGGATACGGGGCGGACCTCCACCCAAGCTCGCCCCACTTCCATCCCTAGGTATGACCGATATGTTACCAATGTCGGATTATGGCATCTAAGTTTACTTTGTAATTGCATATGTGACATCGATTTTTTGTCGTTCTTGCGTTCGGTTTTACCGATCTCTAATTGATGTCGCATATACATGTCGATGACACCACTGACATGGACCAACATGTACATGAGACACATTACTGACGTCACATGCACCTTGCTTTACATAGGCCAGTTCGCACATAACATTTACACTTTTCATGCAGGACTAATGGCTGGCAAAAGGTTTTCTAATTAGCCCCTTTTTCAGGTATTTTACCAATTTACATATACATTTACTAACACATATTCACACTAAATAACAACTAATATTTTTTTTCATATAGTTCACCGCACTACGGAGCAACCCAAAGTCTGTTTTATTCGACCTTGAACATCATACGATGGCTGTTGATAGCGCACGTTTCCACTGCACTCTGAAGCAGCATAATTTTGGGGAAAACCCAACTTTGGTAAGGCAATATAAAATAATATTATTTGTTGCTAATTGCTTATACGTATATATATATATATATTCATATACATTTCTAATGAATATTTTTTCTAGTGACTTAGTACATTCCGAGGGACGTTGTGCCACTACTGCCGAATGAGAAGACCCTCTTTGTGCTAAGGTGTTATGAGAAAGAGTGGCTAATGAACTATTCAGGGAGTGGGAAGATCAGGGCCCTATCTCCAAAGGGTTTTGGCGAATTCTTATCGAGAAACCGGATACGCGTTGGGAACACTTTGTTTTTCGAGGTTATAGAATTTGGGGGCTTGATTGTCTTCAAGGTCATCATACTACGAGCTAATTGAACAAATTTTTGTTTTCTTCGACCTTAAACAATTGTTGATCGAATTTATGTAGTAATTGTAAGGATATTTTCATGACTAGTACTGCTTATATAATTATTTCACTACCTTATTCGAACAATTTCTCTAAGTTGTCGGGTATTATGACTGAATTATGTCACTACCTTATTTTTTTTGGGTATTATGATTCAACTTGGTATTTTCAAAAAAAAATTGAATTTGGTCAATGGAACCAAACTTTCAAACTAAATCCAGAGTTATGCGACATCGCTATATGTCGTTGTCTGGCAATCGGTCAAACCGATCCAGAGAGTGAGATCGGTCATGTCACGAAAAACTACTTTTTCTTGTTCTAACCGACACAACCGATGTCAGACTTGTGTCAGTCATACTATTTACTTCTATTTTCACAATTATTTACCTTGATTTCAATAGAACCGAGGTAAAAAACCAATTATTTACCTTGATTTTTTTTATAATCGAGGTAAAAATATCTTTTACTTCGAAAAATAATAAATGATGTAAAAGAACTTTTTACCTCGGTTATTTGGTGTTAGCAAAAAAAACAGGGTAAAAGGGGCGAAGTAATAGGTCTTTTTTTTGCAGTGGCTCGAGATATCACTTATGCTTCAGACTTTGCATGGTTAAGGGAGGTATATACGTACCATAATCTCCTCCTAGTTGCAAAGCTTCATAGGAGTGCAGTGTTTATGTTTTATTATGAGTATATCGTAAAATATAAAATACTGATCACAATACATTGTGGGACTTCGTGGGTAAAGATGAAAGATTCCATAAATTTTTTATTCGTATTGGTTAGTAATCATTATTAGCACCTTTATCGATTGATGATTACCTTTTTATCCGACTTACGTAACTTACATGACTTTAAAATATGCACTTTTAAAGGCACAATTTCTAATGCGAGGATTATAAAAAGTAACTATTGTGATTTTGTGGGGCTTACTCGGAGTAATACCGCTATCACTGGGGTCTTTTGAATAAGTTTCATTCTTAAAGATTTCTAGGTTTTCAAGGTACTTTCCTAAATCTTCTTCCATTGTTCAAATATGGTGATTATTCGATCAAAGTCATCATCTTTTGTCACCCGATCTATTACGAGCTTGATGGGGTGGTGCGTGGTAGCGATGTTAGCTGCAGTGAGGAGTATGTTTATGAAAATATAGCTATAGAGATCATGGATGAAGAAGATAGTATCTTAGATTCTACCTCTTTGTCAAAGTTGATATAATGTTATCATTCTCTTAAAACTTGTGATATTACATTTCCCAAGGTAAGGGAGAGGGTATGGAGCTCTCCTCCGAGTTTTTTTAGTGTTTATGAACATCGTTTGTTGTATGGGTTAGTATTACCTATTCCTGACTTTATTAGGATTTTCTTATATGGGTATAGTGTAGCTCTTAGCCAACTTCATCCAAGATGTTTGATTGTATTAATAGGATAAATAGATTGTTGTAAAGATTCTAACAAAGGTTAAGAAATTGATACATTTCTTAAGTTTTATAAGTTATGTAGTGCTGATTCCATAGGTGTGTATACATTTTACCCTTTCATTCCTACTGTTCAACTTGTGGAAGAGTTCCCTAGTAATTGTGGTTATTGGAAAAAACGGTATTCCTTTGTCAAGGAAGGAGATGGTATGCTCATTCCTCCTTGGAACTATTATGTTACTATTAAACCTCAGACTAAGGCAGAGAGGTTGACTAAAGAGAGTAAGCTAGTTAGGGAAATATGACGCTATGCTCTGAAGATAATACGTCCTCCTGGTAAGAAATGATGTTCTTAATTGTCTTAGTAATTGATCGCTTAAAATCTTTGTTCATTGTTTGATGTTCCGTTTGCTATTTGGGAATGACGCTGTCTAAAGTTGGTTCTAAACCCGCTAGGAATGATAGAGGAGAGAAGGAAGGAAAAGTTATACCATAATGCTCTTCCTGTAAGAAGGTTAAGATTACACCTGATGTTCCTTCTAGCCTGGTTGGGGTTAGTTCCGATACCGAGGAAACCAATCAAGTTCCTATTGTTGTTATGAAGGATGTGCCATCCCATATGATAAAGGTTTGTATGTTGTTGTTTTTATGGGTGCCTATTATGATTAATTATTGATGCACGACTATGAATTGCAATTGAGTGATATGATTAAAGAGGTTGGTCAAGAGATGAATGAGAACCCGAAGATTGCCAAAGGGAAGTGTAAAAAAATTGGGGATTTCTATGGAGGAAAAAGACAGGGTGAATAAATCCTAATGGATCAATTTTCTTAGTTGTGAGCTGGTAGTTATACAAATCCTAAGTGTGCTCGTGCTCTAGTCAATAAGTTATTGAAATAGGGAGGTTTCTATAACTTCTTTTTAAGGATTTTATGATTGTTGAATTCAAGTGCTACTGGGAAAAAAAGATTGCAGGAGCTAAATCCTACGGTAGCGATCACTGAACTTGATGATATTCAGGCCCTTGATCAGTGCGCTATACAAGATGGTAACATCATAGATATTAAGTGTTTGGAAATGATTGCAGGAGATGTGCATCCATATAAAATGCTGACTGACTTAAAGAAGCTGTCTCGGTTTCACACATTGAATGAGCTCAAGGAAATCAAGTATGACAAGCATACGGAAGATGAGACTGAGTGAGTTGTGACAGAGGATGAATCTATGGTAAATGATTTGATGGGAAAGTTAGTGCTTTTGGTGACAAAGATGTTAAGGCATAGTAGTGTGCCTGGTGAAGTTGGGTGCTCAAACGCGGGAAATAGAGCTTATAATGGAAGTTATTGTATATTATGGATGTTATGATTTGGTGAGCCATTTGGAGGCATCGTGTATTTTGTGGGAATCTATTAATGCAATTGATGTTTATAGTTCGATTGATTGCTGGTTTGGTTTTGCATTAGCAAACTAGTAATGCCAAGACGCATTGCATAGTATTCGTGATGAAGCGTTGGCGAATAATCATTTACGTTGCTAGATGATCATGTTCCAGGCAAAGCTATGACCATTTTCATTGTCGCGTCGACATCATGTATTCCTAATAAACGTATCCACAATATATGCTTATTTTACAAAAGTAATTTGCGGGTTTAAGGTAAATTGGTTATGAATATTATGAAAGAGCTGCAAGGAATGAATTTAGGAAATGATGTCTTATTATTGAATGGTTGTTTGGTGTTTATCGTCCAATTTGTAGTTATTTTGTGAACTAGTAATCCCAGGACACGTTTTATGGTCTTTGTGATGTGCCGTTGATGGTTGTTCGCTAGTCACTTGTTGGTAATAATCCAGGCGTATGTGAAGCCGTGACCAATTACATCGCAGCCTTAGCATCTCGTTTTCCATTATGCGTATCTATGGTAAATTATTTCTATAAAAAATGTTTTGTAAATTATAGGGGTTCGAGGTAGGAGTATGCAGCGACCTCGAGCTGACTATTTCCTAGATGTTTACGCGAGGTTGTAACTTTTCCCCTTTTATCAATTTTATTTTTTGGGATTTTTTCCGAGCAGTACATGCGTTAAATATGCCACATTTGACTATTTTGAAATAATTTTTTTGTCTTTCCAAGTAACTTTCTTGCTAGATGGTTTTTTGGGGATCGTGAGGGTTCATTTAATAATTATTTGATTCCCTAGGCTTGCTATACTTATATAAGGGCTTCTATACCTGCATTTTTAAACACATGGGGATATGTATTTTAATATAGATTTTTTGTGACCTTTGCAATGGGTAACTATCCAGAGAGGGTTTTGTTTATGATTATGTTTGGTTATTTTACCAAGGTAGGATGAAGGATCTACAAAATATTAGTGAGACGTGTTTAGGTGGTATTGTACACTGAATGTTACAGACCATCTTTATTTAGATTTGTTGTCTATTGACAGGATCGGTGAGTGAAATTAGCAAATGTGAAGAGGAGGAAGATGGAAGTTTTATGAAATTATCTCAAAAACCCGTTGATTGGGCACAAAGAAGAACTAATGTGGGTTTCATCGCCCATATCCACCCCAAATGACTGTTGGGACCGGGAGATATACAGTAGAGGCGATGGTTCTAACCCTAGCAGCCGCCTGTGCTTCCTTTGGTCCAACGTTATTGGTGTAACAATTTTGTTATTGCTACACTTATTTCGATAAACCATTATAGTGGTGTTCCAAGGGTCTCTACCTGAAAAACAATAGGGGATGGAGTTTATTCTCCCATTTCTTAGAAAATTTTGTAAGTCCTATGTGTGTTTATCATGATCAGGTTGTATTCGCATCATTCAAAGTTTGTAAATGTTATTGAGTTGTATGTTTAAAGGTTTTAAGTTGAACCAATTTCAATCATATTTATATTAAAGCTAGTTTTGTAAGATCTAGAACATGTTCATGTTTTGCCAATTTAGTGTATAGTAGTCCTATGTCCGTTTCTACTCATGGTCTACGTCTTCTAGTGCAGGGATTTATTTCTACCATGACAAGCTTCACGAAGCTCGTATTGTATGTGACAATTCTAATTTCTGAATTTGTATTCTTTTGTAGAGAAGTATTTTCTCTAAGCATTATATGAATGAAATTTTATATTGTGCTAGGTGTGTCTTGCGTACCTAGGTGTAAACTTAACTCAGTTATGATGATGTAATGTTGCGATGCATTTATATTGTGCAACTAAAATTAGTTCGCTTCACCGCTTTCATCCAATCTTGCACGTTCGAGGTTTCCCATTTTCCCCGGTTTATTTCATCGCTTTCATATACTCCTCTTATTCAAGGCTCTCTTGGTTCATTTTATGTCTAGCTCTGTCAACGTCATGTTTTGCTGATGGCCCATCCTATAGCAGTTTTATTTTGCCATTTCCGTCTAATCCTTCATGTTTGAGGCTTTCCCATTTGTTCTTATCAAGATTTTTGAGCTTGTATTGAAACTGGATCCATCGACCAAACTGAGAAAGATATTGTGGAGGGGCATCGAAAATCTACAAACCAGGTTCAAGGTAATTGGTTAATCATTAGGGATTTCAACAATGTAACAACAATTAGTGACAAAATCGGAACAGGTGAAATACAGGTAAATAATTTTGGGATCTAGAGAAAATGATGAACATGGTTGGGCAATTGGAATGTGAGTGTTGGAGAATGTTGTGAGGGAGGATATGTTGGATGCTGTAAATGATTTCTTTGTCAATGATAAAATTTATAGAGCTGTGAATAGTACAATGTTGACTTTAATTCCTAAACATCTTGCTGCAAAAACCATTAAAGATTTGAGGCCTATTTCCTTTCATACAATAGTTTATAAAGTGATCTCGAAAATTCTTATAAATAGGCTGGGGGAAGTGATAAGTGAGGCAGTGCTAGTTGATCAGGCAGCTTTTGTGCCAGGGGTAAATATACATGATCACGTGATGTTGGCATGTGAAATGATTAGAGGTTATAGCAAGAAGGGAGGAGGGCCAAATTGTATGATTCAGATAGATGTACAGAAGGCATAAGATACAGTTGATTGGAAACAAAAAAAAAATCCGGGGAGCAGTTTTTTTAATGGCTCAGAAAGCAGGCAACCAGAAAGATGGGATGAAGAGTTGGTCTGGGTATTACAGTGTAGCAAAGGAAAGGGATGACGAGCTCAGTTACTGAAACTAGCTATAACGGAGGTGGTTTATGGGATATGGAAGTGGAGAGACGAATGATGCTTCGGTAAGGCAAAAGCAGAAGAAGGAATTACAGGGAACATACTTGAATGTACGGTAGCTAGATCATGGATTAAACCTAGATTGAGGTCTAAAGTTGCAAATTTAATGGTGTTGGCGGAATAGGAGAGATAAGAGAAAGTTATTTGTACATAAACTGAAGTTTTGGAAAATCAATGAAGTTTACTTATTTCCAAAAATATTAGATAAATTATTTTTAAGTTATATATTAATATGATATGATATTTTTACATTCAAACACATCTCCATTTCACTAAAATTGGCATAATTATTTTTCAGAATAAAGTGCATTCATGCCCCGAGTTCCTTGTTTATTGAACATATACTGATATGAATCTCCTTGCGAAGACTCTGGATTGCGGAAAATTGGATCTTTAACCAAATGGGAATTTCGCCCAACCCACTTGTGTTGCACGAATTGCAGCGTCTAGCCCGCAGGGTACACTCAACTCGACTTATAAGCGT
>JAULKM010138625.1:0-18542 GCA_032355605.1 Rubia tinctorum
CCACCCCCCCCCCCCCCCCCCCACCCCCACACACAAAAGATACAAGCCATATACCCCCTTAACACATTTTAACCATTTATTTCAAGATCCTTCGAATTCATTTCAGTATGTTCACAAACTGGTAGTAAAATAGTTAAAGATTTGCAGCAGTAATTAGCATTCGGCAACATATTGGGAAAAAACAACTTAATTTGAAAAAATAGAGGTGGTTCATCATTCCAAATCTTTAAAATCTGCTATCGGCAACCAGTTTGTAAAAGCATTTATGCATAAATCACAGAGTATACAAGCCCAACAACATTAACATTTTATGAGGTCAAAAAGACGCAGATTATGCTATGCGGTATGTAAACAGGTAATAGTTCACGGGGAAGTTGAGTTTACCTGTGACACGTCGACGAGCACTCCATGAATGTCGTATATGTAGGGCGGAGCAACGACCAACTTGGAAGAGTCTCGCCAGGCAGATCTATTAGTGGACTCACAACTGACGAGGGTTGAGCGGCTGCGAAGCAAGCGCCCTTTTCCCAGAGGGCGTCTGATGAATCTTCATTAGGGTCGTAGGTGTCGGCGAAAGATGGCCATCCCGGATCAGCTGTCCCGACCCAAATTGACCCAAAATTTAAGTTCAAACAGATCGGTTTGAGTCAAAATTTTCATAATTTGGGTTGGGTCGGTTCGGACTGGGTCACCAAATCAATCCAAATCATAGTAATTTTTTATAATTTATCAAATAAAATGAATAAATTTTAAATATATCAATATTTAAATAATAAATAAAATGATAATTTATTTTCATATAATTTAAAATAAGAATATTATATTACATTTAATTATAAATTATTTAATTAATAAAGAAAATACAATTATATTCATTCTGCTTAGTAAGAATAATTTTAATATTTCAATTAAAAGATATAATTTTACTAAAATTTATTCATATAATTATGAATATATATTTCATATTTTAATAAATATATTATTTATAATTAATGGTAGTTTTACAAAATAATTTTTATTTTTATAAATGTATATTTTTAGAGAATGTTAAACTTGTTTATGAAGTAAGTTAATGGTGGATGGGTTGAATTAAACTAATTATTTTTTATGATTTTTTTCTCAAGAGAATTGAGCAAAACTACAAATAGGTCAAAAGAAGTCAATTTGGGTCAAATTCCGATCCGACCCACACCCGACCCAACCCAAATTGAATTGATCACTTGACCCAAATGAGATATTGACCCAACCAGACCCAAATGGGCTGGGTCGAGTCGAGTCGGGTTAAGCAATTTGAATACCCCTATCATCCGGTGGTGTCAATATAGCCGTGATGGTTGGATCTTAGCCTCCGTGAACTGTCTTTAGTAGGGAAATTGTAGTGATAGCTTGGAGAAATCATGTAGGTGTCGGTCCCTTCCACACCGTTCTTGCCACGATTTTCATCGTCGGGAGGTGTAGGACACGGTAAACAACATCGTCATTAGGTAAATAGGACAACAAATTTTGCCACTCGATTTTGTCGACTACGGTGTCAACCATTTAAGATTTATGAAGGTATAGTGATTTTGTTTCATCAGGAAAAGGAAGATCATTATTTAAGGGGGATAGGGTTTCCGACAGGGCGGGATATGTATGGCTCATGGAGGCGGGAGCTGGTTGAGGACGAGGCTAGTGTTTTATGTGGGGGTGGGGAGAGTGTATGAGAGGAAGGTTCAATAGGGTGCGGAGAGTTGATCCGCACTTCACGGGGTCATTAACAACACCAACCTTTTCACAGGAGAGCAATTACTAAGCCACAAAGCGCTAGAATATCAAAGATAGAAATTTATATGTTACTCCTATGATCGCTACCAACTACTATAGACTAGCTAGTGGCAAGTCCGAGGTCGTCCACGGAGATGCAAGAATTTGAAGGTTAACTATACCCAACTAACAATTGGGTGTCAATCTGATTATGTGTCGGGAATAGTTAGTGCTATGATAAGACATCAAATGCATGTATTTTCTGAATCATTTAACATCTCTTTTATTATATTTTTGTTGGAAGATTTCTAAATTTAGGTAGGTTTACGTAATAAGGGGTTTAGATAATCATTTTTGGTTTTCGTATCTATATCCTTCATTTTGTAACATATTTTGAGTCTAATGGATATTTGGTCCTTACGAGCATCTAAATTTCTTTTTGTGAGCTTAATTTGTAGATTTCTCGTAACAACTTTGGGGTACTTTAGTGAAGACCATTCACAAGGATGGTAGAATATTGAATGCCACGAGTCAAAACGTGGTAGAAGATAGAAAGGTCGAAGAAGGAAGACAAAGAAACGGATGAATTGTGATCCGGAAGTTTGAACCGGGTTCTTAGAACGCTCCGAGAATAACCAGCCTCCACGGGTGGTACCATTGGATGTTTATTTTCAAGCGCTATAAAATTGACTACAAGAATTTCCAAATCGGATTAGTGGTTCACCTGTAGCAGTGCTTACAAATTGAAGAAGTATGAAGATTTTGAAGAAGGCCAAATACTGAATTTGGTAGAAGTTGGACTAATTAGCCATTGCGAACCGCAATACATTCGTGATGAAGAAAATTCTCAGTCAAGGTATGGTCAAAAGGATCACTGCGGGCCGCAATACATTGTTGCAGCCCACAACGGACAGATTGGGCAGCTTTTATTGTCTTCACTTTTTAGCCTCTCACGGGCTCTTCTTCTATTCTTCCCAATTTTCACCCTTTGAAAACCCTAGTTTCTCTTTGTTTTTCATCTTATTTCATCTTGGATTATGTTTAGTTTGATTTTGATTATTAGTATAGTTTGTAGTAGCGAACTTATCACTTGGGATCAATTGATTGAAGTTCCCAAACCCATGTAGTGAGAATATCTAATCTACCCTTTCATGAACATTTATTGCTTAGCCTTTATTGTGTCATTAATGTTTATTTTTACTTCATTTATTTAATAGGCTGTTTGAGAATATGAAGTATTTGTAAGATTTAAAAGCTATGGGTGTTAGGAAAGTGTACAATTTCTTATCTCTTTGGCATGAAAATTCAAGAGCATGGAATTAGAACTTCTTGTTGGGTAAATGATGTTAGTCTTGGTAAATGAGTATGTTAATGAGGTTTGTTATCATATTTATCCTAAGGTAGCACTAAAAGGTAGAATATTGAATGTTGATTGTTTTAGGTTAAACCTAATAAATGTTTTGTTTGGTTAAATGGCTAGGCATTTGGTAGAATGCTTGTAGTTGTTATCAAATCTATGGTTCTCTGTGTATGATTCCATTTATGAAATACCTTTAGGCGATGTTTGTCTAAAGTGATTATTAATGAGGTTCCCAAATAGTCGTTGGTCGCTATTGTGAATTATTCTTAAGAAGAAAGGAATGTTTATCGTCGAAATGGAAGTGATAGCATTCACCATAAGCAATTAATGTGAATGAATGAGTGATTGGTTCAATGATCAATAAGAAGTTTGGAAGTGGGAATCAATTGCCCCCAAGGCTTTGTCGTTTTTGATTTTATTATCTTTTAGAAGTTTGTTGCATGATTAGCCTATTTATCTTTATGAGCTAATTGTCTTTTTTTTTTACTTTCGTAACTTAGAAAAATCAACCACCTCCCTCTTTACCTACTTTTATATATCTATATATTTCTATATTTATGCTTATATTCACTTTATATGCACGAACCCGTAGGAAAATCACCATTCTTCGTGGACGACCCTGATTTGCCACTATCTACTTAGATGTATTTAGAAAGCACTTTAGGGCTATAAATTATAACTTTGAGAGGTACAAAGGCGACCTCCCAAATTTTGGCCCAGTTGTCGGGGAAGAGCCATTTTATTTTTTTAAGTGTTTGAGCATATTTTTTTGAATATTTGCTAATTGTTTTTATTTGAGTTTGTTTTGTGTTTGGAGGTGTATTGCCTTTGTTCTTAGTTTATGGTACATACTCATTCCAAGAACCGAGAACCTTTGCACTACGATCCAAATTCTTTGTTCTTCTTTGCTTTTGTTTGCTTTTGTTCTGAGTAGATATTTCTTGATTTCTTGGTGAATTTTTACCGAGAATCTTTGCAATAATATTCCAAAATTTTGAAAAATAAAAGAGGAAGATCTCACCTTGAGGGAACTCGTGAAGAGAAGATAGGCCCAGCAAGCAAGGCTTTGTAGGATTTATCATTCCGACCATCCTACCTAGTCTTACTGTCGGTTGAAAGAGTAGCACTACGAGGAGGAAGGAACCATTGGCTTCCAAAACCAAGGGTATGATGAAGACTTATATCAAGAGGTTGGAGTTGTTGGTTTTCAAGATCAAGGAGCCCAAGAATGGCATCTGTACTACGATCCTTACAATCCAAAGTGGAGTGGTAATCCGTATTTATTGTATGAGAATGCACCGGAAAACCAACAATACGAGAAATATGATTGGCCTTCACAACCTTATACCATGCCCCAAAACCATGCTCAAGGTAAAGGTTTAAGTTTGAAAAATGCGAAGATCATGGATGCAATAGCAAACTTAACCAACTTGGACAAGATTAATGAGAAAGCGAAAACTCGAATCTCCTTAAGACTCAAGGCTTTGGAGGGGCATATGAGCGATATGATCGAAACAGTGATCCGATTGAAAGCTCGATATTCCGAAGATACACCATCTCAATTTGAACTTGAAGATAGGGTGAGTGAGGTCACCTTGAGAAATGAATTTGAGTTCCAAGGGGATGAGGATTTGGTTGTTGAAGTCAAAAAAGTTGAGGTAGAGGTGATTGCGCTACATTAATTATTCTTTCCATCATCACCCCTACCCACACCAAATGAACCAGCTCCACCATTTTCAGAATTCTTGACGGAGACAATAGGGAGCTAAGTGATTATACCAAGCTTCCAAACCACCCATCTTCTTTAAGACCACTTCCACCTCCATAAATCCTTCCTCTTGGAAGATTTATACCCCCACTTCTCTACTTTTGGATACTTATGATGAAGGGGTTCAAACCTTCACAATATGGATAACATTATGGTTGTGCCGATGACCTTAAATATACAAAGTTTCTCAGGAGGCAACCCGAGCTTTTTAAGTTAGGCTAGCATTTTAATTTTATTGAAATAAATATAAAAATCTCAGCAATGTCCTCAAACTCTTACCAAAAACCATAAAAATACCAACACAATCCACCACCAAAAACCACCACTAAAACCACCATCTAGGAGTACGACTAGTTGTTGCTTTTTTTGGGTGTTGATCGAGACTTTCATAGTTGTGTATTTGTAGTGGATGGGTCGAGGTTTCATATTGGATGAAGTTTGACAACATGGAGGAGAGAACATTCATTGAGGAGTGAGCATTACTACCACTAGGAAGGATGTTTAAAGTCCTAGTTGTGAGTTTTTTCTTTCTCCCTTATTTCTTTATCTTGTCCTTGTGTTCACATTGAGAACAATGTATGTTTCAAGTGCGGGGGAGAGAAACATATCTCATTGTATTGTATTGTATTGTATTGTATTGAGCATATGATCTACTTTGTTTTGTTTTGTTTGGAAAAAAATTTCGTTAAATTGAAACGAAAGGGCAACTTCGGTTAAATTGGTGGCTGGATAGGTCGAAAATCCAAAATGACAACCTATGAAAAACTAAGAGGCCAAATGGTGTGGAAAAAGGGTGAGGGTGGGCATTGAAAGAGAAAAAAAAGTGTGAAGTTAGGATGAAAACCCGAGAGGGCTCCTAGGCAAAATGAGAGAAAGTGAGAGAAACTGGGACATTCTATGCTTCTCTTAGTTTGTCTATTTGGTAGCTTCTTTGGTAGGGTAAGCTAGTTTTACACTTGTATTTTGTACCTCACCTTTGATTGGTATGATGGTTTAGATTATCTCTAGCTTTGGGATGTGAGAGATTATTATGTTTTGGGGGCTAGGGTAGTATAGGAATAAAATGTTGGGTGTTTTGGGAAAACCTTTGCATGCTAGTTTATACTTAGGTCTTTCCTTGGTATTTCCTTTGCATACTGGGTGTTACACTTAAACGAGTAAAGGTTTAAGTATGAGGGATTTGATGAGATGTCAAATGCATGTATTCCAAATCATTTAACATCTTTTTTGTTATATTTTTGTTAGAAGATTTCTAGATTTAGGTATGTTTACATAATAAGAGGTTTACATAATAAGAGATTTAGATAACCGTTTTCGATTTTCATATCTATATTATTAATTTTGTAACCTACTTTGAGTCTACTAATTTTTTTGTCCTTACGAGTACCTAGATTCCTTATTGTGAGCTTAATTTGCAAATTACTCGTAAGCATTTTAGAGTAGTTTAGTGAAGACCATTCGCAAAGATGGTAAAATATTGAAGGCCACGAGTCAAAACGTGGTAGAAGATAGAAGGGTCGAAGAAAGAAGACAAAGAAGTGGATGAATTGTGATCTAGAAGTTTAAACCGGGTTCTTAGAATGATCTGAGAAGAACCAGCCTCCAATGGTGGTACCATTAGATTTTTCTTCTTGATAGCTATAAAATCAACTGCAAGAACTCCCAAATCGGATCAGCGGCTCACCCGTAGCAGTGCGTACAAATTGAAGAAGCAAGAAGATTTTGAAGAAGAAAGCCAATACTGAAATTTGGTAGAATCTACGCAGATTAGCCGTTGTGAGCCATAGCAATGTACTGCGGCCCGTGATGAAGAAAATTTGCCCTGAATGCATGGTCAAAGGGAGCACTGTGAGACATAATACATTGCTGCAGCCCGCAGTGGACGGATTGGGCAGCTTTTATTGTCTTCACTTTTTAGCCTCTCATTGGCTCTTTTTCTCTTCTTCCCGATTTCCCCCCTTTAAAAACCCTAGTTTCTCTTTGTTTTTCATCTTACTTCATCTTGTATTATTTTTAGTATGATTTTTATTATTAGTATAATTTGTAGTAGCTAACTTATTACTTGGGAGCAATTGATTGAAGTTTCCAAACCCATGTAGTGAGAATCTCTAATTTACCTTTTCATGAACATTTATCGCTTAGAATTTATTGTGTCACTAATGTTGATGTGTTATTTCATTTATGTTATGGGTTTTTTAGAATATGAAGTGTTTGTATGCTTTAAATGCTAGGGTGTTAGGAAAATGTACAATTTCTTATCTCTTTGGCATGAAAATCCAAGAACGTGGAATTAGAACTTCTTGTTGTGTAAATGATGTTAATATTTCTAGATGAGTATGTTAATGAGGTTTTTTATCATATTTATCCTAAGGTAGCACTAAAAGGTAGAATCTTGAATGTTGATTGTTCTAGGTTAAACATAATGAATGCTTTGTTTGGTTAAATGGCTAGGTATTTGGTAGAATGCTTGTAGTTTTTATGAAATCTATAGTTCTTTGTGTATGATTCCATTGATGAAATAACTTTAGGCGATGTTTGTCTAAAGTGATCGTTGATGAGGTTCGTAAATGTCGTTGATCGCTATTGTGAATTACTCTTACGAAGAAATGAATATTTATCTTCGAAATGGAAGTGATAGCATTCACCATAGGCAATTAATGTGAATGAATGATTGATTGGTTCAATGATCTATAAGAGCTTTGGAAGTGGGAATCAATTGCCACCAAAGATTTGTCATTTGTGATTTATCAGCTTTTAGTAGTTTGTTGCATGATTAGCTTGTTTATCTTTATAAGCTAATTGTTTTGTTTTTACTTTCGTAACTTAGAAACCCCCCCCCCCCCCATTTTACTTGCTCTTATGCATCTATATATGTCTATATCTATGCTTATATCCACCTTATATGTGTGAACCCGTAGGAAAATCCGCGTTCTTTATAGATGACCCTGATTTTCCACTATCTACTTAGTTGTATTTAGGAAGCAGTTTAGGGCTATAAATTATACCTTTGAGAGGTACGACGACGACCTCCCAAAATGTAGGTTGTTTGGGGTTTTTATGTAACAACTACTAAGCATGCAAACAGAGAGATTAAACTAGATTAGACTAGCCTTGGGGATATTTGTGTAACATGATTGATAAATAACTATGATCATAGATTCTATCACATATAAGACATATAAACATATCCCATGTCTATGTCACATAGTGTGGAAGATTGTCAGTCATTCACAATGTATGTCACACAAAAGGTTCATAGAAATCTTATAGGCTATCACCACCACCTTCGTAATTAGGAAAAGTGTGTCAACAGACAAAGGATCCGAGAAGAGCTCCTCTTTCCTCGTAAAACTCAATCCTAATGCTAACGCGCCCCGCGTAAAGGATCAAGTGTTTAAGCAGTCGCCTTGCGAGTGTTGCAACCGTTAGGTAGGAAAATAAATCCCGGGCACTCCACTATGGACGCTTCTCCCTAGGCCTATAGAGGGAAAGGAATCAGCGTCTCATGATAATTCTAAGGTTAAAACAACGATGGTTGCTATACGACAACCCTAGTTGCTACAAATTAATATGCTTAAATCTATCGGGGTACACAGGGGGTGCCTTGCACCCCTATTGGGAATAATGTCTTCCCTAACATGAACATTATTACATGATGATCCAATCAAGCTAGGCTATAACAATTAGAATGGTACTCTTGATCAAACATGCATAAACTCACATTGCCGCTACTCACGAGCCTACTATATGCCTAACCCGACACTCCCTAGGAAGAAAACAAGCCTACCACAATAACATATCACATATGAACTACGATGCATCATAGGATATATGTATATATATAGCATGCATATTACAAGAATATAAAACACAACTCAAACATGAATATTCATAGACATAAAAGATAGGAAAATCTAGAATCTCACAAAATCATCACCCAGTCATAAATACAAATAAAATCCCCAAGTAATTACACTACTCTATGGACATTGAACCCAATAAAATCATTGGATTCAATGACATAAGCAAAAACTAGGAAATAATAAATGAGAAGAGAAGAGTTAGTCTCTTTCTCTCTCTACTTACTCTTAGATCTAGGAATTAGAAATTACAAATTATGAAGGCTCTATAAACCCTAGTAGACTAGTGCTCTTTATATAGTGTATGGAAATGGACCTTAGAAAATCCCAAAACAAAGGGAAACTCTAGAAGCCACGTCACCACGAGCTGTGTAATATAGCACACGGTCCGTGCAAAAGTACATAAGTCACGGACTGGAGGTTGTCCTTGGTCAAAATGAGCACTTGGCCTACACGAAGTCACACGGGTTGCCATTTGGAGAGTGTATTTAGGTGTCAGAGCGGCACAGAATGTGCAAATGCTAACAAGCAGTAGACTGAAGTCATCATCCTCGACTTCTGATAGCGCGTCCACGCAATTAGCTGTAAGTCGCTGACTGGAGGTCTTTGTCTTGATCTTCAGGGCACACAGGCTATGCAAAAGAACACGGCCTGCCCCAGGACTTAGTTGTATAAGCCGTTAGTTTGGCACGTGTCATGTAGATGTACACGGATCGTGTCGGTCTGCACTTCTTTTTGGACTTTGACTCTTTTCTTCGGTGCATCCCATCTACTACAATGATTAAGAGCATGGCTTTCGGTCTACTACTATCCTTGCGAATGACCTTCAACTATATTATACCTACCTATCTTGCAAATGACCTTCACTAAGCTACTCTGAAGTGCTTACGAGTGATCTACGAATAAGATCACAAAATAGAATATAGATGCTCGTTAGGACATAGAATTCATTAGATCTAAATAAACTATAAAATGAATGATTTATGAAGATGAAAAACAATTATCTAATCCTTTCACAATGCAACTAAACTAAATCTAGCAATCAATAGTACAAAATATAACTAAATCAATCCAGGGAACCTTTAGGACAGGAAACTTTGGCAACTTGACCAAATCCACCACATGCTTCTGAACAGTAGTATAAACAAGAGAAAATGGAGATTTTCCTGTAGCTCAATGCACTACACTGTTAAAAGCAAATACGACTTGAGGCAAAGCTAAATCCCACTGCTTTGGATTTTCACCACAAACACTACGAATCATATTTCCCAAAGTTCTGTTCGTCACTTCAGTCTGCCCGTTAGTCTGGGGATGGGCTGTAGAGCTCTTATTCAAAGTAGTTCTAAACATCTATCATAAAGTAATCCAAAATTGACTAAGGAATTTTGTATCCCTGTCTGAAGTAATGGACCTGAGAACTCCATCGAGACGAACAACTTCTCGGAAAAACAGTTTTGCAATATTGGACGCATAGTAGTCTTCTTGTATGCAATAAAGTGTGACATGTTAGAAAACCATTTCATTACCACAAACACATAATCTACACCACGTTGTGTACGAGGCAAACTCAACACACAATCCATGGAAAAGTATTGCCAAATATCTTCAGGAATAGGTAATGACATGTAAAGACCGGTATTTTGAGACTGACCTTTAGAAACCTAGCAAACATAACACTTCTTGACAATGGTGCTCACGTCCCTCGTCAAATGCGGCCAATAATATCTCTCCTCCAAACTAGAAATGGTTTTATCTCTCCCAAAATGACCACTAAGACCAGCGTCATGTAAATCTCGAATCAATTTCTCCCTCAACGAAGAGTTAAGGATGCACAACTGATCTCCCTTGAACCGATAGTCATTACAAATATGAAAATCTGCTCCATTGATATTACCCTCATTACACTTAACCCAAATCTCCTTGAATTCAACATATTCCTCATATAGCTTCTTCATAAATTCAAACCCGGTTATTTCTTCTGCCAAAGTAATCAACAAAGAAGCCCTCATACTCAAAACATCTGCCACCTTGTTCGACCAACCTGACTTATGGTGAATAATGAGAGGAAACTTTTGCATAAAACTGACCCATCAAGCATGCATCTTATTAATCATATTATGGCTATGGAGAAACTTCAAAACCCGATGATCTGTGAACAGAATGAACTCCCTCTAAATCAAGTAATGCTCTGACTATCTTAGAGCTCTAAAAATAGCATAGAATTGATGATCGTAAGTACTCCAATTCTTCCGAGCCTCCGTCACTTTCTCACTGAAAAATGCCACTGGCTTCTTCTCTTGGGATAGTACAACCCCAATCCCTATGCCACTAGTATCATATTCCACTTCAAAAACCTTATCAAAATTAGGCAAAGGTAGCACGGGTGCAGTACACGGTTTTTCCTTGATTAAGGCAAAACTCTGCTCCTGCTTAAGACCCCAATGGAATTTACCTTCTTCAAGCACTCAATTATGAGAGCAGCCACATCACTGAAGTTCTGGATGAAACGTGTATAAAATATAGTCGGGCCATGGAAAATGCATACCTCAATTACAGAAATAAGTGTTAGCCATTTGCGAATAGCACACACCTTATCTTCGTCAACCTGAATCCTATCTTCTCCAATGAAAAACCCCAGAAAAAGCTTGTTGGTGTTGAACGTACACTTTTTCAGGTTAATGCACAACTAATTTTCGAGCAAAACCTGCAACACCTGCCTCAAATGCTCTAAATGCTCCTCTTTAGTTTTACTATAAATCGGGATATCATCAAAGTAAACCACCAAAAAAGAACCAATGAAATGACGTAAAACCTGATTCATCAACCTCATAAAGGTACTAGAGGCATTGGACAACCCGAAAGGAATCACCAACAACTCATACAGTCCATCCTTGCTCTTGAAAGTCATCTTCCACTCATCTTCAGGCCTTATACAAATCTGATGATATCCACTTCGAAGATCAATCTTTGAAAACACCTTCGAACCAAATCATCAAGCCTGTCCTCCAGTCGAGGAATCATAAATCGATACTTTATAGTAATCTTGTTAATCGCCCTACTATCAACACACATCTTCAACTGATTTCCTTTCTTAGGAACAAGAAGAACATGAACCGCACAAGGACTCATACTCTGACGAATGAACCCCTTCTTTAATAAGTCTTTGATCTGTTCCGTCAGAATCTCATTCTCCTTCGGGCTCGTACGATAGTGTGGGAGTTTTGGCAAGCTAGATTTTGGAACCAAATCAATCGGATTCTGAATATCTCGCATAAGAGGTAACTCACTTGGAAGATCGTCACCATTTAAATGCTCGAAATCCTCTAAAATTGCCAGCACTTCCACTGGAATTAATGCCTCCTCCTTCTTAGCACTCAGCAACCCCTTCATCACTACGGGATGGAAATAGTCGGCTTCAGTAACAACCTCATCAAATTCCTCTTTACCTCATGTCATAACCAAAAAATTCAACTACACTGTCAAAATGCTGAACATGAGCTATTGCAATCATATGCCTGCCTATGCAAACTGCATGACTTTGTCATGCCCTTTGTGTGTAATGTCATTATCAAACTTCCAAGGACACCCCAATAACACATGGAAAACATCCATGTCCAGTATATCACACATCACGCTCTCCATGTAATGCTTTTCAATTGAAATAGGAAAACTACAAGTTAACGTCACCTTAACTTGATTACCCTTACTAACCTAACCTAAGGTATAAGGTTTTTCATGAGGCTCAGTGGGTAAGTTCAGACATTGAACTAAATTTACAGAAACAAGGTTTTCAGAACTACCATTATTCATAATTAAATTGCACAACTTGTTATCAATCAAACAGTGGGTTTTGAAAAGATTCTTACACTGCTCTTCATCCTTATATGACAACAGAATCCACTGCAACAAATACTGACCTTCTCAGTTTTCTCCACTTCGGCAAACTCAGCTCTTTCATATTCATCAGTTGCATCGTCCTCGCCATCTTCTTCGGTTAGAGTCCTTGGTTACCACGACCTTCTCCTTGCTTCCAGAAGACTCAAAAATTCCCTGGGGCTAAATTATTTTGAAAGCCACAAAGAACACCACCACCGCCACATGGGTAGTTCTCCATCATCTCCGCTTTCAAGGCCAAAGTTTGAGCCTCGGTCAGAGTCCACACGGTCTGTAACCCCATTTTATCCTAATCGAAGGTTTCATGCCACTAACATACCTAGCCACCCTCTGATTCTCTTAATTTCCAAGTTCGTTGCATTCACAATAATGCATGAAGTCAGCCATGTAGTCCTGAACTGACCACTTTTCTTGGAAGCACTTAATGTAAAGTTTGTATAAAATCTGCTCGTAATCAGCATTGAAACTGATCTAGCATCATCTACTTCATCTTTCTCTATAATCTGATCGAATTCCTGTTCCACTTGCGCCTTGAGTCAACCAGCTTGTCCCATCACACATCGGCTGTACTCTTTAACTTGACCACAACCATCTTAACTTGCTTGTCCTCAAGAATTTCCATGACCTCAAAAAATTGATCCACTTTGATCTGCCAATCCAACAACTCTTGTATGCTTATAGATCCATAAAAAAGGGATATCAACCTTAACCCAGTAATCAGTATTATTCTGTTGATTACCCTGGTTCATCTAAGTTCCTGTGCAGATTACTTCCTCATCCAAACTTGATAAACCATCGACGATATTCTTCCCCTTCAGATCTTTTCCGATCGCTCGCCATCGCTCAGAGTTCCCACCTCGATTTGATAATGCCCCTATTTGTCTATTCAAACAGAAAGTGTTGCGGTAATTGCATCCTTTTCCGCCTTGGTTAATGGTTGATCACTCATCATGAATCAATGGAAAAGGTCAGGGAAAAGCATGCTCTGATACCAATTAATGCACTTGAAATATCAAAAGAGATTCGTAAGCATGAATCTTTGAAGAACAATTAAGGGTTGCAAGCACAAATCGTAGGTTTTGGTTCTGGAGTCCACCAAAGAGAAAATATTATTATGAAAGATAAAATATCGGAATAGTAAAATAGGTCCTTAAATACTATAATAAAACTCTGGAATGATAAAAAAAGGAAATTCGGAAATAACCAAAAATCGAAAAATAGTAAATTGTCATTTTGAGGCCCTAAACGAGATCAAATGGCCAAAAAAAAAAAACTCCGATCCATGGTGTAATGGTGATTGTTGTTCTCCTTGTTGAGACGGTTCCAACGGCATTGACCTCCTATGATTCTGACATTGGATGCAAAAGTTGTGCTCAAAATTGTATCGAACCTTTGCAGTGATTTATCGTTTCTTCAATCTTCACCGCCATTCACCCTGCATCAGAACTCCAAGGTATAACTAGTATCGGTAGGGGTGAAATTCTCCAAAAATACCTCTAAACTGATGTTTTTCAAGAGAACCTTGACCGGTTTGTAGAGTTTGAAGTCCCTAAGGAGCTTCTTATCCATAATCGTGTCTCCAAGATGGAGCATCTCACAAGAAGCTCCCACCTCTCCTTGTGTTCTAGGAGGAGTGTCCATAATCCCATAAAAGGAACACTTGGGCCTAGTCTCTGTCTCGATATTTCAACAGTAAAAGAACAAGCAACACATACAATCTAACAATACACTAACAACCCAAGTCATAGTCTAGTCTAAACTACCCAACAATCAAAATTTGCCCACAAAATTATGTAATTCTAAAAATCACAATCAAGACCCTACCCAATGTCCTAAACATACAATTTCAATAATTCAAAAAATCTTCAAAGAGGGGTTTGGCCAATGTACCTACTCAGGAATCGGCGGTAGATTTTGATGAATTGAGGGTTGTGAAGTGTGTATAACTCCTCATAGAGAAATCCCAGCAATCTTCAACACCCAAAATGGAAGAATATTCGAGTTTTTGGGAGAAAAACTCAAAGAGGCCAAACTATGTTTTCTTCAAATTTGGACAATTTTTAGTTGTTTCTAGAGTTTATTTCCACTTGGCTTTGTTCAGAATTAGAAAGGGAGTGTATTGGGACAAATTTTGTTGAATTTGGTTGAGAAATGAGGGAGATATGCAGATTTTAGGCTCGAAAAGGTTATATGTCGCGTCAGGGTTTTCTTGATTGAGGGGTGATTGGCTCGTTCTGGAACAGTGAAAGCTGATTGGATCATTCTGGGAGGCACAGACAGCATTCATGTAGCACGAGTCGTGTTGCTGGAATGCCTTGTGCCAGGTATGCAGCACGAGGCTTGGCACATCCCATGCCAAATCCACTTCCTTTGACTTCGTCGCAAAATTTCCTGCACCCAGAAACATGAAAACCAAGCGTAATACTAAGCCAATTTAAAATTCAATGACTAAAAATCCCTAAAACATCACCAATTTGACAAACACATTCCAAAAATCACATGATGTATTTCACAACTGACTAAAACATAATAAAAGCACTGTTTCTTTATTGTCGTCTTCATGACTTATTTTTCTTGCATTTTCAAGGGTTAAGAAAAATGTACCGGTGGTCTCCAGAATCACCATCCGTGACTCCACCCACAACCACATCCTTGTTGACAGGTCTCCACATTATACGAGGCTTACCTCTTACCTTAGGTGCCACATACCAAAAAAAATTCATCCTTCACTATTGTCGATACTTTCTTGTCGATTTCTGGCATAGGAAGGAGTTTAGGGGGGTCTAAATTCCTTAGCCCGCTTATTTCTCAACTGCATGTTAGGGTGCACAATCGGAAGACAAGCATTCTTAACAATATATGGAACACTAACATCATGCACATTGACATTCATATCATCAATACTATCATTCCAGGAAGTAAAAACATGTAGGGTTTCAATATACTTGGTATCACATTATCACAATCACTATCACCAACCTTAGTTATTATTGACTCCTTAGCTTTTTCCTTGGGTTTAGGAGGTGGTCTAGGAATTTTTAATTCCTTTCCACTCTCCACCAACCGCTGCATGATAGTGTCAATAAAAAAGCAATTCACAATCGAAAGATTATCACTAAAATCATGCTTGGTAAACTATACTCTCATCACCATCACTCATACAAGACTCATCAAATTTCTCAAATCCATCACATAAACTATACCCTTGTATGCAAGATAAGAAGTAGATGATTTATGCTTAGATTTGTAAATGTCAAATCCGGCCTTATCAATGTCATCCTCTAGGGTTAATGCTCCCAAATGAACATCTATTTTAGTCCTCGATGTTTCCAAAAATGGTTGCCCCAATATAATTGGGGGATGTACCTCTACCGTGCATCACATCATGGACGTAAAAGTCTGCCGGAAACACATGATTACCTACCCTACCATAACATCCCTAACTATCTCCCTAGGGCTTGCTTGGGAATGATCAGCTAGTTGGACTATGGACCCAGTGTCCCTAAGTGCACATATATCAAGATTCTCAAATAGGCTAAAGGGGATAACAATAATCGAAGCTCCTAGGTCAATTATAGCATCTTTAATCAACATACCACCTAGAGAAAATAAGAATTGAAAACATGTCGGGGTCACCACACTTTTTAGGAATATTTCTATGGGCTAAAGTGGCGACTCCTCCTATTTTAAATTGTCCTACTTTTATAATTGGTTTGGTCCTTCTCCTAGTACAAGCATTTTTTTAAAAGTTAGCATATGATGGTATTTGCTTAATCACGTTTAAGAGTAGAATACTAACTTCAAAACAGACTTTGTTGTATTCCGTAATTTTTTCGTCTTCATGCACAACCTCCTTCTCGTACCTCCTTCTCGCTCCTCAATTTTATAACACTCATATTATGCGGATTCACTTTAGGTTAGGACGGTAGCTTGCCAGAGTCTCCTGCCTCGAGCCAGCGTGGCTAGTTGACCAACTTGCACTTCAAGGATTTTGCTGCTAGATAAAGCTCGTGTGCCTAGCTCCTCAATTTCCCTTCTTGTGTGCTCCATGAACATATAACTTTTCTTTGTCAATTGCACAATTGCCTCCAAAATTTCCTCCTGATTTAACTTATAAATTAGAGCATTGGTGTTGGAAGACCTTTCTCCCCTTGGGTAAGGTTGAGGTGGAACTCCTCCTCGATTGTACCCTTGGTTGTCATCGAGCCACCGAAAATTTGGATGGTCGCAATATCGGGTAGTGAACGAGTTTACATAAGGGTCTTAACGATCTCCACCTTGGTTCCCTCAGAAACCTTGTTGTTTCCCTCTGCCAAACTTTATATTCCCACCATTGAAATCCAAAGCCTTCGCCTTATCAAATCTATCCACAACTTGCGGACATTTGTAGGTCGGGCGATCTAACCTGCAAATCCTGCGCACTTTCACTTGTTGCATCTTCCCCTTCATGAACTTCTTCATCATTGAAGCAATAGCTTGGACTTGTTCTTCAAGATTTGGGGGAATAAGCTGGTTCTTCCAAATTCTTCATTCGTGACCAGGTCCTAAACTGACGTGTACCATTTGCAATTTCCTTGAATAAGGCCATAGCGCCTTTGAGGCTTCTGTTTGCTATTAAACCATTGCATGCGACATTCACCATCACATTTCCTCATCACACAAGCCCTCAAAGAAGTAGTACATGAGATATCCCTCTTGAACAGATGGTAGGGTCAGCTTGGCAACAGACGCTTGAAAATCTCCCAATACTCATACAAGGACTCGTTCGGGATTTACAAAATATTGGACATCTGCTTCTTCAATCCCGCAGACTTTGAAGCTAAAAATACTTCTCAAGAAACCTACACTTCATATCCATCCATAAGGTGATGCGACTCTGAGTTCGTAAGTGACGTTCAGCGGTAAGGGCGGGAAGACAATGCAAAGGGGTTGATTCTCCAAATTTGGAGCCATCAACTCCCAAAGCGTTATGTTGTCTTCCGCCATAACAACTCTTCATCTACAAAAACAAATGGTCCCTGTGGAACCTCTCATACGGCTCTATTTCTCCTCCTTCTTCGACCACCTGCGTTTTTCGGTAGATACTATAAATCTTATAAGTTCGTGGTACTGGTGTGTACCCTAAATAAGAAACAAGATACTACCAGTCCAACAGAGAACACTAGTAAACCAAATTAGGAGTAACAAGAATAACTATTGAAAAGCTTAAAACAATAAGCTACCAATGCTACAAAAAGAAAAACACTAACTACTACTAGCAACTAGTCATGCTAGCGAACAATCAAATTTAAACTAGAATCCCCAGCAGCGGCGCCAAAATTTGATCCGGACTCCGCGGGGTCATTAATAACACCAAACTTTTCACGAGAGAGCAGTTACTAACCTGCAGATAGCTCACAGATCAAAGTTAGAAATTTATATGTTGCTCCCGTGCTCGCTACCAACTACTATAGAGTAACTAGTGACAAGTTCAGGGTCATCCACAGAGATGCTTGAATTCAAAGGTTAACTATACACAACTTACAATAGGGTGTCACTCCGATTGTGTGTCGGGAATACCTAGTGCTGCAAACATATATTTTTTTGGGGGGGGGGGTTATGTAACAGCTACAAAGTATGCAAACAGAGAGATTAAACTATTAGACTCGCCTTAGGGATATTTATGTAACATGACTGATGATTGACTTTGCTCCTATAAAACATAACCAAAAAATACGTTAGATGTCTTAGGAAGCACATGCATTTTACGTCTCATCAAGAGTGCTTAGAGTTTCATAGAGTTTGTTAGTTTAATTTATATGGTGGCTAAAAGATGTAGGGTTTTTTTTTCTAATTTGGGTCAATAACTAGGCTTCAAAATTTCAAAAATCATTTGCCCAATTCTGAAAATAATGGAGGGAAAGATTAGGCTGCAGTT
>JAULKM010138636.1:0-18541 GCA_032355605.1 Rubia tinctorum
ATCCTCCATCATGGGCTTCCAATAGGCATAGTTCTCCGCCGTGAGCTTGAACATTTCTCCATCATGAGTGATACTTGTCTCCATCTTGACTCCCACAAAAACTAATACTGATAAACCAGGTTCTGATACCACTTGTTGGGATTTCCAAGTCCACCACAACCAACATTAGTATGATATTGTCCGCTTTAGGCCAAGCCCGCACGGTTTTATTGGGTCCAACCCCAAAATGCCTCATACTAATTTGGTGAGATTCAAACTTATATAGGGAGCTAACACTCTCTTAACTTCCAATGTGGAACTTGGGTTGAACACACCCAACAAAGAGCATGCTCCACACTAATATGGTGTATTGGAGTGTTAAATGACCATAAATCAAGGGGGAAGGGGGGTAGATTACCACTGAAGAAAGAAATAAACAGAAAATTCTTGTTTTCACACTAGGCTAGTGAGAGAAGACCTCCACTATCAGTTGATTTGTAAAGCAATAATGATAATGTTCTTGTCTGCCTTTTGTTTATTTTAGCATGTTTCCCCAATATATTCATTATTCATTATTCATTACCAGAATATTCTCCAAAACAAAGGCAACCATATATTTATATATTAATAAGAGTTTTTATAAAGTGTTTGCCCAATGAGCACAAAGCATTGTGCCATGACTTTTCTTCATCAAAGCCTCCCTCTTCTTTTTACCCTGGTGATCATATGCTTCTCATCTTTAGTCACACCAGTACACAGCATTCCAAAGCTCGGAATCATACAACGAGACCCTGTTGACACTGTTTCAGAAAATTCCTTGTCAGGAGATTTTCATGCCAATTTTTATGAACAAACTCTAGACCACTTCAATTTCAACCCCAAAAGTTACACCAAATTCAAGCAATATTATGTGATCAACTCCAAGTACTGGGGTGGTGACAATTCCAGCTCTCCAATCTTCGCATACCTCGGCGCTGAAGCTCCACTTGACGGTGACATGCCCTATATCGGTGTTCTTCCCGATAATGCTCCCCGGTTCAAAGCTCTCCTGGTGTACATTGAGGTACTACACCATTTTCTTCAAAGAAAAGGAAGTGAAAAGTTAAGAGTACGTACTGTGAAAATGATGATTTTCTCTACTTGATTTCAGCATCGGTTTAATGAAAAATCAAATCCGGCTGGATCAATGGATAGATTGTTGAGAGACAAGGATACTAGAGGCTATTTCAGCACAGCTCAAGCTTTGGCTGATTATGCTGAAATTTTGCTATATGTGAAGAAAAAACTATCAGCCCAAGAATCACCGGTTATCGTTTTTGGTGGCTCATACGGAGGAAGTAAGCATAACCTAAATTTTTGAACACAGAATCTATCAAACGTTTATGAGACATGAGTTGAATATGTTTTAACTAACAGTTTGTGTCTCATGAAAGACGGTATTTTCATAAATTATGAAAAAACTAAGGTTTAAACTACAAATTAGAATAAATCAAGATAAAACTTTTGAGTTGCATTAATAGAATCATAAGGTTATAACTACCGTGCATAATGAATTTTTAATATTAACCTTTTACCTTTCTATGATTGTAATTCAACCCGTCTTTCCATATGCCTATGGAAAGACGGTATTTCCCAAGATTTTAACAAATATATTAGCGTAACTAATATTATATTAATACTTTGACTATTATAAGTGCAATTATTATTTTCATAAACTTTATAAGTTGGCAATTCCATGGATTCTGCAACTTATACGTACCTAAAGTGAGTCTCTTGACAGACGGCGTGTTCATAAGTTTATAGACAGACAACTTATTTTTCACCTAATACATTAAATTACATACTAAATTTTAAAAAATTGAAAATATGTTTTATATTATATATTTTATAATTTCGCATTCAAATACTTATTATTACTTGTTTTAATTTTTAAAAAATATATTTAAATTTTATAAAAAAATTACAACATTTAAGGTAAAAGTCACTATTAACTATGCATAAACTTCTGAAAATGCCACATTTTCTGATACTTTCTCATGCGTTAATACTTTTGCTGCATGCAGTGCTTGCTTCGTGGTTCACACTCAAGTATCCACATATTGCATCTGGTGCGTTAGCATCGTCAGCTCCAATTCTTTACTTTGATGACATTACTCCACAGAATGCTTATTATTCCAAAGTTACACAGGACTTCAAAGTAATTAATTACTCTTAATTGATTTATTTAACAGTTTATTATCAACAATGAAAGTCACTTTAACTTGGACTGAAAATATTTTTATTTTTTTGTTTATAAACGTACGACAGGAGGTTAGCGAGATTTGCTACCGAACAATTAGAGATTCTTGGTCCGCAATTGACGTTGTTGCTTCTCAACTAAAGGGTCTCGAAAGCCTCAGCCGAAAGTTCAAGACTTGCTAGTAACTCATCAATCTTTCACGTTTGATCATACAATTTTGTTTTTTACTTTCCATATTTATGTGCTCATAAATTGTGATTTTTTACACACTATATGCTCCTATGGCTGTATATTACTATCAAATGTATCAACTAAAACTAGTAAAAGAAAAATTAATATCTAAAAAAATAAAAAGACTTAAGTGAGATAGTCTCACCAAATTTTATAGTGAAACGAAGGATTTAAACACAATTTTTTAAAATGGGAGGAGGCGTGGGATAATTTCTATAATTTTTAAAAACTGTACTTTGTCCCTTATTTTGAGACGGTCTCATATGAGTCTTTCTAAAAAATATATCAGAATGAATCTAAGAAGATATCATATGATATTTTTCTAAGTCACACGTCAATCATATTTTAACATTGTCTGAAAAATGCAGTATTTGCATAGGTCATATCCCGTAGAACAAACATTGCACATTTTGATTTAAATTTGTACGTGTTAACCTGGATATTGTAGTTAGTAATTCAAATATTATACTTTTGTCATGGAGAATTTCTTGTATTTTAACATTCATATTTTAATATTCAAATATAGTTTGTCACGTGTTTAAGTTAAAATTCAATGTCTAAATTAAAAATATATTGCCCATGCTGACAAGTAAGATTAAACACATCAGTTACCCTCAGTTCCTTAGTGTTTGTCCATATGACCCCAAGTTTTTCGAAATGCCTATGTAACCCTTGGTCGTCATTGATTTGAGTTAGTCAATCCCTCTGATCATGGCTGAAGTTGATTTGGAATTTTTGACAAATAGCCGAGAAAAATGGTATTACTTCCCTCGGTAGTCTGACTGACTTTTTATATATATATATATATATATATATATAAATGTCCATGAACTAGTGGAAACCATCCCTAAATCCACCTAAATCCACTAGAAACAAACAATACTACGTACACTACTATAGAGGGGGTACATAGGCACCGGAATTTTGCCACATAGGCGCCAGTATTTCGATCCCTTAGAATACATGTGCTTAAGTGGGGGGTGCTGGAATGTAGATATGGAATATAGATTTTTAACACTGATATTTCACGGGATCAAAATACCAGTGCTAGTAAATAGGCTCCATAAAAAACGAGCACTAGTTTTATCGGTGCTCATATTTTATTAATAAAAAAATAGAAATCAAAATATTTAACAAAACACCAAAAAATGCACTAAAATATAGAAAAAATGTGAACTGAATCCAATTGATACTCAACACTACTATTCAACTAAGGTAGCTAAACCTTAATCGTATCAATCTTCACTATTATAAAAAGTGTTTTTAACCATGGTAGCTTCGTGGATTACACAATCTAATTGAATACATGCATCAAGGAACTATTCATAATCTAGCACATGACACCATGTCATTTTTCTCCATGGAAAAACATTCAGGAAGACTCTGCATTATCTGCACTCGAGGAATGATATACAAATCTATATATTCATTTTTGTCCTTGCTTTGTTTGATGATAAGGGAATGTATTCATTGGCTTTAACTAAACGTCATGCTGAAATTAAAATTAGCAAATCAAACATAAATCACCTATCTTACCTGTTGTTCAAATCCCATATCAAGCATTCTATTAGCTTCATCTAGAACAATAAAAGAGATTTACATAATCATTCAGTATCTTTGTATTGACAAGAGTGACAAAATTATTATCAATTAAGTGATACTCTGGGAATTAATGAAGCATTCAGAAGTAACCTGTGATATATGCAGCACGTACAAACACCAACTTTTAATACAAATTAAGATACAATTTTCCTACCAAGAACAAGACCTCTTTCCATTTCATATTCAATCACAAATCCACAATGTGAATCAAATGGAGGATTTCCCAACTTTCGGAAAGAAAACTACACGAATTAGCAACACCTATCATACATCATTTGCATTAAAAGATTAAATTCCACATAAGACATAAAAGTACTGATCTTTAAATAACAAGCAACACATCAATAATGCATAAATGGAACATATTGAAATTTTATTAGAGAAACGGGCAGAAAGTGTTCACAAGTAGTACGCCGAAAGGCTAAAAAATTGCTACATGCTAGAGCTATTTACCATCTTAAACTAAAAAAACTTTGTAATATAATTTATGCTCTTCTGCAGTTTCAGCTATATAAAGGATGGACATTTGTAGCTTAAATTGTGTTGTATACATCCAACACTATATATAGTAGGTTTTATATAGCATATTCAATCAGTTTGTTTTAGCTATTTTTAGATACAGAAATAGCTTCCAAACTGGTGGAGTTCCTTTTTGCTTATTTGTTTATTTAGCAACTTTGCAGATACAGATAAAGAATGGTGGTGTCCTATTTATCATTATTTATCATAAAGAAACTCTAAAATTGTTGCTTTCGAATAAACCATATTAACATACTGCACAATACCTATTAGTTACACCAGATAGACAGGTCTTTTCTATTCAGTTTGTTTACAAATATATATACCTTGAATGAAGCTGCTTAGAAATAAAGGGCAAATCTCGATTATCTGTAAACATTATATAATAAAGTATGTTTATAACGCAAATCCCTGTTAGAGACACAAATCCACATTGCAATACTCAACCACTTAATTTCAACTCATGAAAAATGCCAAAGTGAGTCAAGAATCAACATCTGAAAAGGGATTAATAAAAATGAGAGATTAAGAAAAAATAAGGGATTCAGGAAAATGAGGGATGAAGTACCTAGCCTCGGTGCCTATGATAATCATACTGGTTCCTATGTATTTCCAACGAAGCTGTATGGCATTGCTTTGAGTGTGCGTTTTAGTTTTTTTCCTCCCGAGATCGAAGAGAAAAAAAATATTCTAAGTACCTAGAATCGGTATGGAAATAGGTGCCTATGGTGATCATACTGGTGCATATATATATATATATATGTGTGTCTAATGCAACTGCGTGAAACTGCTTTAAATGAGCATTTTAATTTATTTTTTCCAACCAAGAGCAAAGAGAAGAAAAATATTCTAAATACCCAACACCAGTAGTTTGACCAATGCCTATGATGGTTCTATCGGTACTCATATGATTTCCCTTCAATATTTTGGATGGAATTATTTTTTAAAAAAATATTCATTTTCCTGCCAGATGTGCAACCTCCACGCCATAAGAACATAATACCGGTATGATGATATTATGCAACTGGTGCTCACGTTTATTTAAGGTTTTGAGAATAAAACTTAAAAACCCTCTACACGTAGGTCCCTCCACGAAAGTTGAAAGTAGCGGATCACAAAATTGGCGACACAAAAATTCGATTAACTAAGACACGATCTTGACACGGCGACTTGGGCTTGAACTGGTGAACGGAGAGGCCTTGAATCAAAGTAATGATTACTTGTACACATTTTTTATGATATAGACTGTGGCTCCCAAAATTTAAAAACACACCCTTCAACCTTCTTGTTTTGCATCAGGTTGTGACTTTAGTTGACATGGTACTTCATGGGGTGTATGGTCAACCCGTAAAAGATAATTAGGTTCCGTAGGTCATCTATATTTGTTATTGCAATTAGATCCCTCTTATGTACGATTTGGTTAAGGCATTTTCCATTGCTCCAAATTACAAGAATTTTCATATTCTTGCCTAATCATGGAAATAAAAAATAAACTATTTTCGTTGATGAAATGTGGAAAAGTGCTAGTATATGTTCTAGAGTAAATTATAGTTGATTACTTATGGATCTGTTTATGTGCCCATTCCATCATAAATGTTCTGGTTCGTACGTTGAAAATACATTGGGGATGTATCGAGTACCCTCCCATTTGAGCGGATTTCAATTTAGAGTTACAAGTAAAGTTGTTTACTTTGTGCACTTAGGTCACTCCAAGAAAATTGGAAATGACGAATCAAGAAATTGGCGACACCAAAATGCAATTCAATAATATACGATTGCAACTTTGCGATTTGAACATGTATGGGTGAACGAAAGGGGCTCAAAAGTCAACATTGATTACTACTACACAGTCTTTGGAAATTACAATGTGACCAAAAATTGTGTTACTCTATTATCCCTTGCTCCAAAATACATGTTTTTTTGTTATTCTTGCCTAAATATAATAATATTAAATAAACAATTTTTTTGGTAAAATTTTGAAAAACGCTAGTACATGTTCAAGAGTAACTCATACCATAAACCATTTTTCAAAACTTTTTTTCCAATTCTAACTTGTAAATGTTGGAAATTTTTTTATGTATCGAGCACCAGTACTATTCGTCAACATACCGGTACCTATACAATTATACACATATGCGTAGGGCTGCTTTAAAGCATATTTTAAAATGTTAAATTAAATTCACACCTAGCACCGGTATATTATAACATATACAGTTGCTAGCTATTTTTCCATCACAATTTTATCCGCCAAAATTACTATTTTGGTCATGAGCACTGGTATTAGCACCGTTGCGTGTCATTCAACCAAAACCGGTGCCAAAAAATATTATCAGACAATTTTTTCTTCAAAATCACAGATATCTGGCACCGGTATTCAGTGAACCGGTGCTGGATTTATTCATAGGCACCGTAGTTTTTATCATTTTCCAAATTACTGGTGCTTATAAAACTCCTAAAACTGTATTGCTCTCCCACCATTAACATATCGGTCCCTATGTACATGCTTCCCAGTAGTGGTACACCATCAATCACACCCAAACCACCACCATCACAACCTTCACTTTTTTCACAAACAACTCAAAACTACCATCCCCACCCCCATATTTACAACTATAAATACATCCTATTACCACAACCACTCACCATTAACAATCCCCAACACACACATCCTATTGCGTTGATGAGATGCTTATGCTAGAGAACTTTAATTTGATCAGGTAGGTTAATGTACCAGACTCGTATATCTTCATCGGTATGCTTTTCTTCATCTGACTCTTTTTTACTATGGAAGTTGTGACTTTTTTAGGTAGGATTCATGATCCAAGGGGAGGGTTAAATTTGAATCTAATGGGGTGGTTTAAGAAAAAATGATGAGAGAAGAGGAAGAGGAAGATGGCCTGAGGAACCGAACCAATGAAAATGTTATTTTCCATTTTCTAACATATTTAGAATGAAGGTTTATTTTTCTTTTTAGTTTCTATCGGCTTTGATTGGTGTTGACATAGACCTCAGTCCATTTTCGGGTTACAACTGCATTAAAAAAATAACGAAATCATTTAAATAAATCCGTAGAAATTGAGATTTGCTGGAGAATTTTTTTTCCTTAAATAATACCATACTTGTTTTATGCTTTATGGAAATACAAGTTTTTTAGAAAGTAAAATAAAAGGGATGAAAGTACTAGAGATGCATATCATTGATAATCAACCAGAGTTATTTTTCTGCTTTAGGCATGCTTGTACATATGACAACCTTTATAATCTAAAGTTCTTTTTTCTACGCGGTACACAATTATATACTTTAATCAACCCACAAAAGAAAATGACGTGATTGAAAAAGACTCCCACTTTGAACTTATAGAAGGGTTTCCCACCCTAATAAAACAATGTGAAATATGAAAATTAAATCTAGCACTACCTCCGTCCCAAAATAAATTTCCTAATTTATCCTTTTTTAATCAAAAAGACATCAATAGGATTGCGGAATTTGTACTAAGGTCCTCTAAACTTGTAAATTGTAAAGAGGAATACAAATAAAGTTTGTTTGGCCATGAATAGACCAGAAATAGTAAAGAAAAGGTGCTAAACTAACTGTAGTACAATGGTAGAAAATATGTAAATGGAAATTACCTATTTAAATAGCACATTTAGGTTGGTAATTTCGATTGAGATTATAGGAATGGACAAAATTTACATTTTAAATGGTGAGGATCTATCAAGAATGATCTAAGTTAGGTCCATTAATTGATTACAATCCCAAGAATTCGGCTCTGATTACAATCTTCAATCTGATAGTGGCATCTTTGAGGAGTAGTTGCTGCTGAGTCTGAGTGTTGCTCAGTGCTATCATGGAAATGAGGTGAGGAGCAACATTTTTTCTTTGTAAATATGTGTCCATGTGATCTCCTTTCCTTGGCTGAGTTGTTCAAGTTTCTAAATCATTTTTGTCTGCTTCTAGGGGGACTTTCTCTTTCCTTGGATGATTTGGATGACCTACAAAAAAAATATGATTCATCAAACAATGGAAATTTCTAAAGCTGAATGCAAAGTTTAATACCCTGAAGACAACTATCAAATTTTGAATGTAATAGACTTTCAGAGTTAAAGATTAAATTAGGGACCATATTTCTAGGTTTCACAAATATGTCTCTGATAATTAAGCCACATATCTGATGTGTATTTAATAAGAATGATACATCACAGTTTAGCTTGAATCCATTATCAGGTGGAATCCACTTACGAGCCTACAACATTTTTCTTTTCTTAGTTTTAAAAGTAGACAACACACCAGATGAAATGAGCCTATCACAGTCAGTTTTCTTAAATAAAGAACTATGTGTGAAAATGTCGGTTGAAGATGATAAATGTCAGATTTCATCCTGCTGATTATCCAAGAACATATATTTTTTCCAGATTATTCAGCAAACAACAAAGAGTATATCATGAATAAAATTATTTTTAGCTTTTGATGCATCATGGTGAGACCATAAACAAGAAAATCTGTCATAGATATGCCTAGTGGACTGAAAGTTGTTCAGTTCCAGCAACTTGTAGATTTCATGTTAGCATTTCAAGGCAAAATGACAATTATGAAGTAGATGATTCATAGTTTCACAGTTATCATTGAATTTACATTTAAATACATTTGAGAATCCTAATATGCATAAAACATCATCAAATGACACACAATAATTAAGGAATCTCCACATGAAAAATGAGATCTTAAAGGTGAGTAGCCAGTCCAGACCTTTTCTGGAGATGAGGATTCATTCCTCTTATTTCTAATGAGGTTAAAGGCAGAAGATACAGAGAAAATACCTTGAGTTGATGGTTTCCATACAATAAAGTCTTTCTTACCTTCAAAGATGGGAATGTCTCCCTGGATTTTGTTAATTACAGTTGAACTAAAACTAGATTAAAAAATGAGGCATGTAATGATGTTTATCCTTGCTAAAATGTGCTATGGTTACAAATGGAAAGGGAAGTTCTGACAGAGAGATCCACAGATCAATCAGACTACCTAAACCAGACAAGATAGCCATCCAAGAGTTTGATTTTCCATCATCTACCTGAACTATGGTGTTAGCAGCAGAAATATTACCTACCTGGACTGTTCTATTCTAAACCTCTAAATTCCTAAGGTTCAGAGGCAAGGACCAAATAAATTTGGACTAGAGTGAAGAACCTTTTTGGGGATTTCACCACAACTTAAGGGACAAGAATTACAGGGATATTGTTATACATTAGAATCTAAGTCCATTTTCTGAGAAGGAGGAACAAAGTTGTTTTCTGGCCATCTAGTGTCTATTGTGTCCAGTCTTAGATCCCCCTATAGGAAATATGAGCATAAGGCTTCTATATGGTGGATCACATGCTAAGTAGAGGCAATAACACTCCATATGTGTATAGGAATTTAGCTCAGGGTGTGTTTTATTATAACTAATTTAACTGTAGGGGACAACCACTTATTATTCCAACTATCAACTTAAGGTTAATTTTCTCTTGTATTTACTGAAAGTAAGAATTTATATCCCCGCCTTTATAAATTGGAACCCCAAGGTATTTGAAAGAGAAATTTACATCTTCCATCTGTGTGTAACTATGGATTTTGGACCTAGGAAGGATCCTTATTTTTTTCCCAACATAGAAGGCACTTTTGTGTAATTTAGTTTTTGTTGAGAGACTCCTTCATAGTGTTTAAAAGGGTTAACATGGTATACACATGATTTCTTAGTTCCTCTTAAGAATAAGATGGTGTCATTAGCACAAGAAAGGTGAGTTTGGTTTATTGCACATGCTGGAATCAGAAAACATGTCTTTAAACCCTCTATTCAATAATTTGGTTATGAAACTGAAAAAGGGTGGATGATAGGGGGTCTCCCTGTTTTAGACCTTTGGAGGCTCTAAAAAAACATAGGAGCTGCTATTGATTAACACAGAAAATAAGGATGAGATAATGTTACTCATGATTATCCTTATTAAATGCCATGAAAACTATAATTTAGTATCAAATAATTGAGCATGGGCCAAGATAATCTTTCAAAGGCCTTGGACATGTCAAGTTTAGTTATGACATTTAGAGATTGAGCTTGTTTGTCTAGGAAATTTACTGCATCCGGTAGTACTAGAATGTTATCACTGGTTTCTAAGCCCTTAATGAAAACTGACTGCTCCTCATAAATACATCCAAGTAAGAGGGGTTGTAGTTAATCAACAATGATCTTATATATAGTCTTGTTGATGAAATTAAATAAACTTATAGGTCTGTAATCTGAAAAGGTGGTTGGGGTTTTAACTTTGGAGATTAAGGTTATGAGGGTACTAGTTATTTCTTTAGGTAAAGACACTCAACACACAAACTCCCTGATTTCATCTTATAAGTCTAACTTAATAATATCCCAAACCCATTTATAGAACAACCGAGTGTAACCATAAGGTCATGCTGAGCTGTTTTCACCTAAACTTAATATAGCAGACCTAAGTTCTTCTAATTCAATTGATTTTATGTTGTCTTCCTCGGCAATTATCTTAGGTATGAACCTTAGAAAATGTTGCAAATTCTACCTAGTTGTGTCAACTACATCCCGAGTGAGGGGGTTTTCAAAAAATGTGGTTGTTGTCTGCCCTATGAGTTCTTGATCAGTAATAGGTTGAAATTGATCTATTATTATATTAATCCTCAATCTAGTGTACTTTTGAGATATGGTGTTATGAAAAAACTTAGTATTGTTGCCACCATCACTTAACCATTTCAATCTTGACTTTTGTTTCCAATAGTAACTTCTCTTGTGATCTCTTGGTTAGTTCAACCTTAGACATGTTAAGTTTTTGAAAGTCAAATTATGTTCCTAAAATGTCATACTCTCCCAATCCCAGATTAAATTGCATAGAATACTTTTCACGGTTATCAAGAAACATGTTTGACCATTAATATGTTAATTACGTATAATAACGGCAAATAAAATAGTTGAAATTTTGAAGCTACTTATTACGACGAATCTAACAATATCCCATACGGTAGTATTATTAATTGTATATCTATTCAAATATGTGATCAAAATTTGATGGGGAATAGTGTCAAATAGTAAAGTGTACTATTTAATTTTGGACAGAGGGAGTATTCATTTTCTAAATCCTGAATTAACCGTTTATGTTGTTTAAGATTGTCAAATACATTTCCAAAAGAGGTTTTTTCCAGTTTTTTAATTTAGTCTTTAACCTCTTACGTTTTATGCAAAATCTTCTCATGTCATGTTCTTCTGTGTATATTTCCTATGAAGTTTTACTAATTCAGATAATCCAGACCTCCTGACCACAATGCCTGAAATCTAATAGATTTGGGATATGTTTTCATTTAATTTTTAACTATTAAAAGAAGAGGGGAGTGTTCAGAGGGGACCCTACTCAATATCCGAGTAGTTGTGTCCTTAAACTTGATGTGAAAATCCCGATTGACCAAGATTCTATAAATTTTTACTCACTTTTATACTTCCTCTCCTACCATTACTCCAGGTATAAGGGTTGCCGATTATTTTGACATCTGTTAGGTTGTTTCTTAGGATGAAGGAGTCAAAGTCCATTATGTTTTTAAGGCCTGGGGTAGAATCACCCTGATACTCTGTAATAGACCTAGTAATGTTTAAATCACCTACCAATATTACTAGAAGATCTAGCTAAGGACCAGTTTTTTCTAGGTCATAATAAAGCTCCATTCTTTCTAGCCTAGAATGTTTCCCATATACTGCATATATAGTAAATGTTTCACCTAAATTTTTATTTTTATTTTTAACTATGGTGAATTGTTGATATTGTTGTCCTAAGGTAATTTCATAACTTTCTGAGCAGAAGATCCAGATCCTTCCATCCAGTGCTGAAAAGCCTTGGTCAAATCCTATTCTTTCTTAAAACAATCATGAAGCAGTTTAGCTGATTTTTTTTCCCTGTGATAATTAAGATAGAAATACAATGCATCATAATCAACTTCTTAAGTTTTATAAATGATATTTCCAACCCTCTTACAATCTAAGATAGAAGTTAACATTTATTAACATTTATGTTCTTAGCCTTCAAGAGAGTTTTATAAACGATTTTTTTCCAGGTGTCCAGGGTTTAGAAATACCTAGGTCCTGTTGGATATTAGATTCATACAAACCTAGTTTAGTAGTTTAAGGTTCTACTGGTGTGTTCAGACTCTATATTCCAGTTTGTTTGAGTCCATGTGTCCTGAAGTCCTGCTTTTGAGGCTGAGATTATTTCACGAATATGAAGTTCTAGTCCTGAAGGTGCTTCTTGAGTTGGGATGTGTACTTGTTCATTTTCTATCTGTAAGGATCCATTATGTCTGTTAGAAAACTCTGAAATGAAGGATTTAAGTTTTGAAATAATGGAGTATCCATTGAGAGTTAGAGATATGTGATCCTTATCCTTATGGATAATCAAATCATCCACTGATTTCCAGTTGCTCAAATTTTAGATGGGTGTTCCTTCTTGCTAGCTTAGGTTGTAAGTTGTAATGCTTGATTTTCTGCTGAGATTGACTGCTTGGATTATCCAGTTGTCTTAGCTTCTTCTCCTGCATAATAGAGAAATCCATTTTCTTTTCCTGGGACATTATTTAAAATTTGATGATCTAGATCAGGGGTTGGTTGCTTCTTTTAAAGTATGTTATGTCTCATTGGCCTCCATATATTCTCCTGGCTCTTTAGGGATGCCTATAGAGGAGAGATGGATCATTTACAATTATCTTGATCTGGAGAGCGTTTAGGTGATGTGGTACCTTTCTTAATTTCAACATTGACCTACACTTTTCTAACACCAAAATATTCATTCTTATGTCCTATCTTAGAGCACTTAGTGAAATAGTGAGGGTGATATTCTTAAGTAATGGGGCTACAACTTATTGTCCCTAACAAAGCCTAATCTAATTCTTTCAGGGAAGGGACCTATGAGATCCATTTCGACATAAAGGCGAATTATGGAAGGTCTGGAACGATTCTGTGTTAGGGAGATGGCAAATATTAGTTCTCCAAATATTTTAGCTATTATGGGGATTGAATTTTTATAGAGGTGATAAGGTGGAGGGAAGCTAATTGTTAACCATATTGGAACTAGTGGTGGTTCTTCACTTACTTCCAAGTGTTTAGTCCATTAAAGAACTTTCATATATGCCCCTCCTATGTTCCAATTTCTCTTAATCCAACAGCGTTGGATATCTTCATCAAGATTGATCTTAATAAAGATATTTCTACAATCAAGTTCTGCGATAATAGGTTCACCTTTAAAACTTTTTTTTTGAATTAAGAGTGAATGAATTCAAGTGTTGGCCTACCTCTTGGGATTTTCCCAACTAGATGATCCAAAGAGAAGCTCAATCTTCGTTGTCATCGAAGAGCACTTCAATTTCATCCTTGAATTGTTTGGTAGGGTTTAGGTCGATATGATTTTATTTGGATCGAATGAGATAAGGTTGTAGTTGAATCGATTATGATTGGGATAAAAATGTCTCTGTATGATATAGGTGGTGGCACCTGTGGTGAAGCCGCAATGGTGATTAGTTTGTGTTTTGGAGCTGTGTTTTTGGGGTGGATGGATAACCGTTAGGGTGGAGATAAGACCATTTGTGGTGCAGCAAGAGTGGCGATGGTAAAAATTAGAGAGAAGATGGAGTGATGAGAGAAAAAGTGATTCCTAATTTATCTTTATGAAGTTAAACTAAACCAATTTCAATTGTTAAATTCTCTTAATATATATGTAATATTATCATACGTGATATGTTTTTCAATTAGTCATAGGAACTATTTTAGTTCAAAAAACATTATTAACGTTCACAAGAAAATATGTTAATAGTTAAAAATTGATGTAGTTTTCTCCTAAAAGTCAAATTAGGAATTTTATTCAGGGACAGAGGGAGTAGTACGAACTCATAAAAACTAAAGCTTGTAAGAAAATTTTATTGTTTTTGTTATGATGATCAGGCAAACAAAAAATTCATCGGAGTTAAAGGATTTTTTGGATTTGATGTATGCAAGTAGTGCTCAATACAACGCACCGCCTACATACCTAGTCACTTAATTCTGTAAAGGGGTTGATGGAGCACCTATAGGAGCTAAAGTTATTGATCGAATCATTGTAGGAATGGTGACCCTCAAAGGCAACCTTTCATGCTACAACACACACCAATACTCATTTCCCTCCCAAACTCATTTGGGATGAGGTTGGCAGGTACCCTTTTTCCTTTCCTACTACTATAAAATAATAACAAATTTGTCTTGACTAAATGAACCTTTTGTTGTAAGTTTTAAAAATTAAATCAAAATGGATAATATCATTTAATCATATGAACAACTTTTTCGATAAATAAAGTCTATCTGATTTGTTTTCTCTCTTTGGTGACAGTCGAGCAACAAAATTATAAACAATAGAAAAACATTCAATATAGAATATCGATTTATATATATACATTATATATTTAAAATTTATTGTTTTATTATATTTGGCCATTTTCAATTTTCCATGTGCATGTATATTAATTTTTTATTAATAATTAGGCCAATAAAACAAACAATGTCCTACTTAATAATCATGCAATTCTCAAAATGAAACAAATTTGGGAAGCAATGAGTTGTAAACATGTGAAACTGAAATAATGATTTATATATATTCATACCAAATAAAAGTGAAATATGGTGTAACAACTTGTCAATGAGGTTTGGTTGTGGGGCTATGATTTTGACTAGCATTGCTTGATTATCAGACATGCTGTGAAATGGTAGTGCCGATCGGGCGGGGCAGCAATGATACCATGTTCTCAGATTCCCCTTTTATTTTAACTAATTTTATTCAAGACTGCCAATCTAGATTTGGTGTCTCACCTCAACCACATTGGATCACCACTTACTATGGAGGACAGGTATATATACACATCAAACTACCTATTTAGTATTAGATTTTTTTATCAATCAGTCCTATATTTAGGTCCTTTTTTTTTTAACTTAGTTGCAATTTAATTCAATTTTTTTAATTGTTAATGATATTAAATTTTACAAATTTAAGTTTTATTTGGTTCGACTCAGTTTAGTTGGGAAAAATCTCTCTAATACTTAATAATTCAATTACGTTTTCTCTACAATTATGTTTTGAAGAACATTAGTTCATTTATTTAGTTTACTTACGTGCCAAATTTACGTAAATCCATTTTCTTATCAAACGTAAATAAAAGTAATCGATTAAAAATAAACATTTTCCAATTTGATATTGATCACTACGTAATTAAAATAAACTGAATTAATTTAAGTTGAATTGCAAAAATAAATCAACTATGTGTAATTAATATTGCAGAATATAAAATTAATTCTCAAGAGCAACATCGTATTCTTCAATGGTTTAAGGGATCCTTACAGTACGGGCTGGTAATTTGTTAGAACTCATCAAATTGATTTCTTATGCTTCTATTTTAATTCTTGTGAAGTTTCTCCCTTAAGAATCCTTTTTATTTTTTTATCTTTCTGGAATATTAGAGTTTTGGAGAACCTGTCAAGCAGTTTGGTTGCTATCTAAACGAAAAAATGGTTCATTATTAATGCATTACTTGATTCTTATGTATTTTTATTTCGGAACTAAAAATTAATTACTTATTATAATTGGATGTTGTTTTGCAAGATCACATTGCTTGGACATCCAGCCAGCTAGTAAAGATGATCCAGGGTGGCTAGTTGATCAGAGGAAAACTGAAGTTAAGACCATGAAAGTATGGATCAAAGCATACTATTCTGACCTCGATAGCCTGCATTAAGCATAAATTGCTTCTATAAGCTAGTTTGATTATAATCATCAATTGTTATCATGAGGTGATATTTGAGAATGAAATTATAAGTATCCCTAAAGCATGGATAATTTTTTCAATTTACAACTTTGCTTGCTATCATGCCTCCATGATACACAAGAATTTCAATAAACAAGAAAGAGAAAGTCTTAAAAAAGGTGAACTTTTTTAAGGAGAATGGGAGGAAGAAGAAGATCCAGCCCACCACTCTTATAATCCGGCTCACCCTAATTCATTTTCCTTCCCTAATTTCCTCTATAACAAATGAGTCACTGACGTGTCCCTAGCTTATGGACAAGGCAGCTCTCAGAACACCTTCTCTTCATAAAATTGATGTTCTCACAAAACTAAGATATTTGAACTAGAAAAATGTTGGAATAGTGACATATAGTAACTGTGCATTTTCCATAATATAATTGGAGGATTAATTATGAAAATAATTAATTCAGTTATTGTCAGTGATCAGAATGTTTAGGTGGAAACTGTTTTCGATCTGCTACCATCAATGGTATTAGACTTGCAGCTTATTATGTCTAAACCTATATGGTCACACACAAAGCATGCAACTGGACAAAAGAAATAACTTTTGGTATAGGAGCACATTAGTGATTAAATAAGAATTAAGTTTAGCACTCATTAAGTCTAATTGAACTAGGCCCAAATTGACTAGGATTAGGATTTTAGTTGGAAATATGTTTATTTTGTATAAATAGATATCTTATAGGAATTAGTATGACAATTATTAGAACCCTATAAGTCTGTAACGACAAAAACCAATCCTAACACTCTCTATATAATAAATCACACTTTAAAGAGAAGAAGAAATACCAGGTATTTACTTGCTTATTGACGTTCTAAGCGGATGACGGTGTAGGCGATCCATTCGTGATGTGTGGATGCGTATAGAGGAATCACATATGAGATTCTCGTATCCCTGGTTGATCGAATATGACTATAAAGCATGATTTAAAGGTAATACAAACTCTAAGATAAATTTGAATTAATTACATGAATGAGATCTAAGATTGAAAAATTGATTTGAATTTAATTAATTTCCAACAGTGGTATCAGAGCCTCTTGCATGTTTTAATTTAATGTAAATAATATGTTAATGGAACTTACATAATATGATATATAAATGAGTGTTCATTATTTTGATATTAATTATTAGATTATTTAACTTGATTTAAACCTACTAATTGGCCTGAATTACTATTCATAGCCGGAAATTATTATTCCCCGCAAGAAAGGTTGGCTGAACGTTAGGATTTTTTTGGTTCATAAAAAAAGGAATTCAAGCTTGGGAGGCTATCGTCGTGCCTCTCAAAGATAATATTTATAAGCCCTAATTGCGACTAACTACTAGAAAGTAGATAGTAGCAAATCAGGGTCGTCCACGAGGAAGGGGGGGTTATCGAGTGTTAAACGTAGTTATAAAGAACACGAAAAAGTCACTCTACGTGTGTGGTAACCAAGTTGGGGGTTTTGATTTTAGAAAACACTACGACTACTTCAAAGAACTAAATTAACCAACAATTAGAGAAAATAATATAATTACGAACACACTAACACGAAAGATGTAATTAAGATGATAATGAGTCTTGGGCACAATTGGTTTAAATTTCTAGTTATCCTTTTATCATCGACTAATCATCCTCTTTTTATACATTAATCACATATTGTGGAGAACTATCAACACCTTTCGGGTGAAAATGTTTCTCGCTCCTCCTCGGTTATAGTTAGAGCGGACGATCGGCGCCACACAATAACCCTTACCCTCGGGTCACCCTAGACGATCGCCGTCATAGACTTCCCCAAGAATAGCAATACAGATGGAGAACCAATACAACTAACACAATATCCTTCAAGCAAGAAATATCATGATAACACAAATATATCTACTAATAATGACTACGAGGATCGATTTTCATGCTAATCGTTATTATTGAGCCACATTGATAATTAGTCAAACTCATTTAAATTCATCTCAAATATAAGAAATTTCATAAATCAATCATCATAATTAGTTGTCACACCTAATTATACCTAGCATCAAGTAACGATAATCACTTTGACAAAAAGTCAAAGTCTTCCGGGTTTGACCAAAAACCTAGCAAATAATTAACCCACAATCATCAACTAGTTGATCAT